>SJYQ01002765.1:162992-216073 GCA_006410935.1 Redunca redunca | reverse complement strand
GGATTGGGGGCAGGAGGAGAAGGGGACGACAGAGGATGAGATGGCTGGATGGCATCACGGACTCGATGGACGTGAGTCTGAGTGAACTCCGGGAGATGGTGATGGACAGGGAGGCCTGGCGTGCTGCGATTCATGGGGTCGCAAAGAGTCAGACATGATTCAGCGACTGAACTGAACTGATTATCATTACTGTCAGCCTGAGTGGGTGCCAATCGGGACACCATAGTAAGTGAACGGTTTTCTGTAAGCAGATAGAAGAGTTGCCAGCTGTATTTGCTAATTATACCTAGAAAATAAAAATTATGTGATTAATTCTGGGTAAATATTTTGCAAAATGTATATAGTGCTTTTGTAGGTCCTAATGTCCATTTATAATTTAGCCGTCATATGAAATAAGTGAAATCTTGCCTCCTAATGGGAAAATTTTTCCTAAGACGTGTGGATGGCCTATAAACTTGAAAAGATGTTCAGTATCACTAACTAGTAGAGAAATGCAAAAGAAAACTACGATGAGGTATCATCTCACATCAGTCAGAATGGCCATCATTAAAAAGTCTACAAATAATAAATGCTGGAGAGTGTGTGGAGAAAGGGAACCATTCTACACTGTCGCTGGGAATGTGAATTGGTGCAGCCGCTATAGAGAACAGCATGGGTGTTCCTTAAAAAACTAAAAATAGAACTACCATGTGACCCAGAAATCCCACTCCTGGGCATATATCTGAAGGAAATTCTTATTTCAAAAGGATAGTTACACCCCAATGTTCATTAAGCACTAGTAAGCAGGGCGTGGAAACAATATGTCTATCGACAGAGAGTGGATGAAGAAGACGCGGTAACGCACGGAATTTTTCCATCCATAAAAAAGAATGAAGCAATGCCATCTGCAGCAACATGGGTGGATCTGGCGGTTATCGAATCATATCCAGCGAAGTCAGACAGAGAGAGACACAGACATAGGAGACACTTGTATAAGGGTTCTAAGAGAAAGCGATGCAAGTGAACATTTTTTTGCAAAATAGACTTCAGACATAGCAAACAGACTTATGGTTACTGAAGGGGATAGTGGTGGGGGTGGGATAAGTTAGGAGTTTGGGATTAATAGATACACAGTACTATATGCAAAATGTTAAACAGCAGAACCCACTGTGTAGCATAGGGAACTAGCGTCAATATCTTGTAATAAGCTATAATGGGAAAAAATCCAAAAGGAATATATATATATCCATATACCTGAATCAATTTGTTGTACACCTAAAACTAACACAACGTTGTAAACAAACTATACTTCAATTTTAAAAAGATTTTTTTCAAGTTTATTGAATTTACTATTAAAAATGTAAAATAATAGGGGAAGCCTCAAGCCGGCAGGAGAGGAAGATCCTGACACATCTCCTCCCAAGTTTAAGCATGAAGTCATTCAATCATGTCTGACTCTTTGTGACCCCTTGGACTGTAGCCCACTAGGCTCCTCCATCCATGGGATTTTCCAGGCAAGAATACTGGAGTGGGTTGCCATTTCCTTCTCCAAGAGATCTTCCCTATCCAGGGATTGAACCTGGGTCTCCTGCACTGTAGGCAGATGCTTTACCATCTTAGCCACCAGGGAAGTCCCAAGGGTAAAACAAATCTGTAACCACGTAGGGAATAACTCCTTTGAAAAGGGACCTGAAAACAGCCTCCACAGTGAAAGGTGAGAGGTCAGCACTGGGCCAGGTAGAAGAGGCAAAGAGAAGATCTCACCCTCGGTGGGGGTCACACCCCAGCTGCCAGGATCCACAGTGAGAGGGACCTCAAAGGACCTCAAAGGATCTCAAACCTTTGCCCCGAGGCATGACGAATTCAAGTTCCAAATCTGGCACCCCAACTCTTGGATCCTTGCAGAGGAGAAATGAGCCCCCAAAACAACTGGCTTTGAGAACCGATGAGACTACATCCAGGAAAAGTGTAAAACTGCAAGGAACGGAGACAAGCCCTGGGATTTCCTTGGAAGGAATGATGCTGAAGCTGAAACTCCAGTACTTTGGCCACCTCGTGCGAAGAGTTGATTCATTGGAAAAGACTCTGATGCTGGGAGGGATTGGGGGCAGGAGGAGAAGGGGACGACAGAGGATGAGATGGCTGGATGGCATCATGGACACGATGGACGTGAGTCTGAGTGAACTCCGGGAGACGGTGATGGACAGGGAGGCCTGGCGTGCTGCAATTCATGGGGTCGCAAAGAGTCGGACACGACTGAGCGACTGAACTGACTGATCCTACTCTTTGTGACCACATGGATGGAAGCATGCCTGGTGCCCAGACATGCTTGGTCCAAAAACCATGGCAAAGACACCAGCCTGAAAAGCACAAGGATATAAGTGAAGGGAGTCCACTTACTAATTTTGAAGCACTTGATGGAGAGGCAGGAACCAGGTGGGAACTTCTCCAGGAACGGAGATACTATTGGAAACCAGTTTTGCAGTCTCAGGTGCCCTGCTCATGCCAGCAGTGGTGGCATCATTTGGAATTCTCCCTCTAATCTGCTAGTGCCAATGGGTGTGCCCTGCTAGGAGCCCTGCATAGCCTGGTGCTTTGCCAGGCCCCACAGTAGGTCTGGGGGCCAACCCTGCCCAGCCTTATGCTGTAGCCCTGGCCCCACCTCCACGGGAAGCCATGCAGCACACCGCAGGGGACAGCCCTCGAGGGCCTGGTTCTGGTGGCCTGGTGGCCGGGCGGGATTGCATTCTGAAGCCCTACTTATCTCCTAAGTAGGCCAAATCCTTCAAGAATGGGTGATTCTGAGTAGCTGATTTACCTAATAAGTAGAACAAACACAGAGGATTAGGCAAAATCAGAAGACAGAGGAATATGTTTTAATTGAAAGAATAACACACAACTTCAGGAAAAAAACTAAATGAAACAGAGATAAACCATCAACCTGATGCTCAAAATAATGGTGATGAAAATGCTTAGTGGACCCGGGAGAAGACTGTATATGGACACAGAAGAAAGTTCAAAAAGGAGAAAATATAGGAAAGTACCAAGTAGAAGGTATAATTGTCCTGAAAAATGCACTCGAGGGGTTCAAAACCGACTGGATGAGGAACACTGGAACTCACGCAGATGGCAGAAAAATGACAAAAGAAATATAAGCAAAAACACTCTATGCGAGCTTTCGGACAACATCAAGGAGAATAGCGTTCACATTATAGATGCCTCATTAGACAGACAGAGAGAGAAAGGACCAGAAATGGTTCTTATAAAAAATGCCTGTAAAATTTCCTAATGTGGCGAGCAAAATAGACAACCGGGTCCAGGAAGACCATATGTTCCAAATAAGATGAAGCCAAAGTCACACACACCAAGACACATTATAATTGAAACAATAAAAGCGAATTCTAAAGGCAGCAAGAGAAAAATGGCTTGTTACATACAAGGAAAATCTTATAAAGCTATCAACAGATATTTCAGCAGAAACTTTACAAGGTAGAAGAGAGTGGCAAGACATATTCAAAGTGCTGAAGCAAAATCGGAGTAGAATTCTCTACTCAGCAAGATTATCATTCAGAATTGAAGGAGAGATAAAGGGTTTTCCAGACAAGAAAAGCTAGAGAAATTTATCACCACTAAAATAACTTTATGAGAAATGCTAAAGGGACTTCTAACGGTACTAATTAGTAAAAAAAAAAAAAAAGAAAGAAAGAAAGAAAGAAAGAAAGAAAGAAACAAAGGAAAGAACTAAGATGGAACTTTGTTGGCAAAGTAATGTCTCTGCTTTTGAATATGCTGTCTAGGTTGGTCATAACTTTTCTTGCAAGGAGTAAGCGTCTTTCAATTTCATGGCTGCAGTCACCATCTGCAGTGATTTTGGAGCTCCCCCAAAATAAAGTCTGACACTGTTTCCACTGTTTCCCCATATATTTCCCATGAAGCGATGGGACTGGATGCCATGATCTTCATTTTCTGAATGTTGAGTTTTAAGCCAACTTTGTCACTCTCCTCTTTCACTTTCACCAAGAGGCTCTTTAGTTCTTCTTTCCTTTCTACCATAAGGGTGGTGTCATCTGCATGTCTGAGATTATTGACATTTCTCCCAGCAATCTTGATTCATGTATGGATGGGAGAGTTGGAGTATAAAGAAAGCTGAGTACCAAAGAATCGATGTTTTTGAACTATGGTGTTGGAGAAGACTCTTGAGAGTCCCTTGACTGCAAGGAGATTCAACCAGTCCGTCCCAAAGGAAATCAGTCCTGAATATTCATTGGAAGGATTGACGCTGAAGCTGAAGCTTCCATACTTTGGCCACCTAATGTGAAGAACGGGAAAAGTTCTTTATGTTGGGAAAAATTGAAGGGGAGGAGAAGGGGACAACAGAGGATGAGATGGTTGGATGGCATCACCGACTCTCTGAACATGAGGTTGAGTAAGCTCCTGGAGTTGGTGATGGACAGGGAGACCTGGTGTGCTGCAGTCCACGGGGCCACAAAGAGTCAGACATGACTGAGCGAACGGAACTGAACTGACATCGGCATGCAAGTTAAATAAGTGGGGTGACAATATCCAGCCTTGACGCACTCCTTTAGAGACTTGAAAAGTCTGTTGTTCCATGTCCAGTTCTAACTGTTGCTTCCTGACCTGCATACAGATTTCTCAGGAGGCAGGTCAGGTGGTCTGGTATTCCCATCTCTTGAAGACTTTTCCACAGTTTGTTGTGATCCACACAGTCAAAGGCTTTGGCGTAGTCAGTAAAGCAGAAGTAGATGTTTTTCTAGAACTCTCTTACTTTTCAATGATCCAGTGGATGTTGGCAATTTGATCTCTGGTTCCTCTGTCTTTTCTAAATCCAGCTTGAACATCTGGAAGTTCTCAGTTGAAGTCTGGCTTGGAGAATTTTGGACATTACTTTGCTAGCATCTGAGATGAGTGCTATTCTGCAGTAGTTTGAACATTCTTTGGCATTGCCTTTCTTTGGGATTGGAATGAAAACAGACCTTTTCCAGTCCTGTGGCCACTGCTGAATATTCCAAATTTGGGGGGATATTGAGTGCAGCACTTCAAGCACATCATCTTTTAGGATCTGAAATAGCTCAATAATTAGCTAACCAATTCACAAAATACAAAGGTATACAATGTGACATCAAAACATAGACCATTGTAGGCAGGAGGTAATAAAATTTTTGAGTTTTGAGTGCTCTCAACTTGAAATGGACTGTTAAATATGCAGTCTGTTATATGTGAAAATGATGGTAACCACAAAGCAAAGAAAACACTGTACACAAAAAATAACAAGAATGGCACATAACTATAAACCTAAAGGAAACCAATGAAACACAAGGGAAGAGAACAGAGAAGAAGAGAGGAGCAGAGAGGAACTGTATAAACAGCTAAGAAGCAATTAACACAGCGGCATAGAGCAGTGTCTATCAATAATTACTCAAAATGTAAGTGGGCTAAATTCACTAATGGAGAGACAGAGAGGCTGAATGGATTTTCTTTTAAAAGGCACATGTATATGCTGCGTAAAAGAGATTTACTTTAAAAAAAGAAACACTGAAAGTGAAAGGATGGAAAAACATACTCGATTAAAATAGAAGTGAAAAGGAAGATAGAGTAGCTCTTCTCACAGCAGACAAAATGTACTATAAAATACACAGGGCCGGCACAAAAACAACGTTTATTATCTCAGTAATTACTGTTGTTCAGTCGCTCAGTCGTGTCTGACTCTCTGCGACCCCGTGGACTGCAGCACACCAGGCCTCCCTGCCCATCACCACCTCCCGGAGTTTCCTCAAACTCATGTGCATTGAGTCGGTGATGCCATCCAGCCATCTCATCTTCTGTCGTCCCCTTCCCCTCCTGCCCCCAATCCTTCCCAGCACCAGGGCCTTTTCTGATGAGTCAGCTCTTCCCATCAGATGGCCATACTATTGGAGTTTCAGCATCAACATCTGTCCTTCCAATGAATATTCGGGAATAATTTCCTTTAGGATGGACTGGTGGGATCTCCTTGCAGTCCAAGGGACTCTCAGGAGTCTTCTCCAACACCACACTTCAAAAGCATCAATTCTTTGGCACTCAGCTTTCTTTATAGTCCCACTCTCTCATCCATATGTGACCACAGGAAAAACCATAGCCTTGACTAGATGGACCTTTTCTAGCAAAGTAATGTTCCTGCTTTTGAATATGCTGTCTAGGTTTGCCATAGCTTTCCTTCCAAGGAGCAGGCATATTTTAACTTCATGCCTGCAGTCACCATCTGCAGTGATTCTGCAGCCAAGAAAATAGTCCCTCACTGTCTCCACTGTTTCCCCGTCTATTTCCCATGAAGTGATAGGACCGGCTGCCATGATCTTCGTTTTCTGATGTTGAGCTTTAAGCCAACTTTTTCACTCTCCTCTTTCACTTTCATCAAGAGGCCTTCTAGTTCCTCTTCACTTTCTGCCGTAAGGTTGGTGTCATCTGCATATCTGAGGTTACTGATATTTCTCCCAGCAGTCTTGATTCCAGCTTGTGCTTCATCCAGCCCAGCGTTTCTCATGATGTACTCTGCATAGAAGTTAAATAAGCAGGGTGACAATATACAGCCTTGTCATTCATGATATTGAAGATAATATGCTATGTAAAATAAATTATGTGCAGAAAGACATATACTGTATAATTTCATTCCTATGTGGACTTCAAAAAACAACATAAATGATCAAAAAATAAAACTAAGCAGGCTACAGATACAGAGTTTAGATTAGTGACTACAAGAAGGTAAGGGGACTGAGAAAAACAGGCGAAGGGGGTCAGCTCTGTGGTAATGAATCGTAACTAGACTTGTGGTGGAGATCCGCTTTTAGAGTGTATAGATGCTGAATTACAGTGCTGTATCAGTTCAGTTGAGTTCAGTCGCTCAGTCGTGTCCGACTCTTTGCAACCCCATGAATCGCAGCACCCCAGGCCTCCCTGTCCATCACCATCTCCCGGAGTTCACTCAGACTCACGTCCATCGAGTCCGTGATGCCATCCAGCCATCTCATCCTCGGGCGTCCCCTTCTCCTCCTGCCCCCAATCCCTCCCAGCATCAGAGTCTTTTCCAGTGAGTCAACTCTTCACACGCGGTGGCCAAAGTACTGGAGCTTCAGCTTCAACATCAGTCCTTCCAAAGAAATCCCAGGGTTGATCTTCAGATCATATACAGTGCTGTATACCTGAACCACATGTAAGATAACAACGGACTTTGAGAGACTGGCACACATGCTTATGTGTTTTCCTTCTTTGTTTATTGTAACAAAAGACAGGAAGGAAGGAAGGAAACTAGTTAGATATCCATCCTTAGAGCAATGGATAAACAAACTGTGATGTACGCCTGCAGTAGTTAAAATGCGGCAATTAGATACACTTTTCTCATTGTGGATAGATCTCAAAAACAAAATTTTCCTGGGGGTTATGGAACAGACTTCAAAATGATCCACATTAAGAATGATACATTCTTTTGTAAATTTTAGAAACGTGTAAAACTTTTCTACATGCTGTGCTGTTTAAGCACACACAAAAATATGATGGAAAGCTGAGTTGGAGACATGTCCACTGCAGAATTAGGTGTGCTTCTGGGGAAGGATGAGAGGGACCAGCATCGAGGAAGGCACACCACCTGTGTCTCTCACGTTGTTAAACGAAAAATCAGAATGGAAAGATTTTACCATTCATCAGCTGTAGAGAATATGTACCTTGGTGTCATTCAGATTACTGTCTTTAGCTTTTATGTTTGAATACTTACCAACGAAAGCCATAGTACAGAGGTCATCTATGTAAGTCTGCTATAAACAGGCTCACACTCTGCAGTATAACAAACATGAGAATCTCTTACTGGTGTAATAACGGCTCCACGGATTCTTTAGAGAGATGTTTACTTCCTTCGCTCTCCCGTGTGGAACACCAAGGCTGCAGAGGCTTCACAGAAACTGCTGGTCTCTCTCTGAGTCACTGGAGCAGTCTTCCTCTGTGTGAGGTTGGGTCTGTCCAACTCTGTGGCCAACAACAAGAGGTGTGGGTGGACAGAGCTTGGTGAACCGCACGAGCCTGTGCCTCCCTCTCAGCCTCTAGCCGCTCGCCCGTGCACACGTGTGATGCACGTGTGGCACACGTGTGACGCACGTGGGATGAGCTGCTCCGGTGCCTGTTTTGCTGAGGAGTCAGGAGAGCAGGGAGACACTGCTGGGTGCTGCGTGTTTGCGTCTGCTGAAGGTGGGGTGGGAGAACCGGGTAAAGTCTGATGTGTGAGAGACAGAGGATCTGAAACTGAGAACATGGTCTGATTTGTGAGTCTCCCAGTGTTTTGGAGAAACAGTCTTGCGATTTCTCCTTTCCTCTTAGACACCTCGCTGTGATACCAGAGGTGTGGGTTTTTCTACACATCAAGCAATTCTGCCGCTCCAGCTGGGCACCCTGCGGTCTAACGTCAGATCGCAGAGGGTGAGGGCACAGTCCACAAGCTGCGCCTGCTTCCCTGCTCCAGGTGCCGACCCCAAGGATGTCGCCTGTCTTTCTGACTCGCTCGCCTCATATAGGAAGTGCCCGTGTGAACCCGCCTGGTGGTGGTGCTTTGGTCTCTAAGTCGCGTCCGACTCTGCCGCTCCTTGGACTGTAGTCCGCCAGGCTCCTCTGCCCATGGGCTGTCCCAAACAAGAATACCAGAGTGGATCGCCATTTCCTAATCCAGGGGGCCTTCCCGACCCTGGTCTCCTGCATTGCAGGTGGACTCTTTAGCACCTGAGCCTCCAGGAAAGTTCAAGGCTTCAGGTAGTTCACTGGAGCTAGGAACAGAGCTCAGGAGAATGTTTGGCATCCTAGATCACCCACCTAGTAGAAAAGGTCCAGCTCAGGAACCGCCTGATGGAGGAGGTGCAGAGGGCGTGGAGCCTCCACACCTTGCTGGGGAGCTCTCCCAGCTCCTGCAAGGCCCCCCAAACCCACGCTGCTTCCAGGCCAGTCCTTTCAGGTTTTATGGAGACATCAAAATGTAGGCAGGGTTGATTAAATCATTAGCAACGGGTGCTTGGCTCAGCCTCCAGCTCCTCCTCTCTCAGCGGCGGTGGGGGTGAGGCTGAGCGCACCAGCCTCCTAACCACACGGTTGGCTCTGCCAGCAGCCCGCCCGCATCCTTAGGGGCTTTCTGAAAGTCACCTCATGAACAAGCGCGGTGTGTTGGAAAGGGGCTTGTTGAGAATAATGAGGCACCTCTCCCACTCTATCCTTCGTCCTTATCGCTCTGGAGCTTGAGCACTGTAAGACCAAATGGGGGCTTCCCAGACTTCCCTGGTGGCACTAGTGGTAACACACCAGTTAATGCAGGAGACGTAAGGGATGTGGGCTCCATCCCTGGGTCGAGAAGATCCCCTGGAGGAGGGCATCGCAACCCACTCCAGTATTCTTGCCTAGAGCATCCCATGGACAGAGTGCCTGGCAGGCCACAATCCACAGGTTTGCAAAGAGCTGGACACAGCTGAAGCAGCTAGCAAGCGTGCGTGGACACCAAAGAGCAGAAGCAAAGATTATCCCATTGCTTTGGACATTACAAGAATTTTAGGAGCTCTGTTCCAGGAAGACCTAATATGTATTTGTTGTTATAAATCACAATATCACATGTGGAATTAGGTTAAACTATTACACTTTAGCCACTGTATAGGCCATTTCTTAGAATCCACAAATGAAAATTATGGAACAACTTTGAGATGAGAAAATTCATAAAATTATTCACCAAAACTGCATAGTCTCCATTAACAGATTTTCACACAGAACATGACTAAGTGGAGATATCCAAGACAAGATGAGACAAGAAGGTAAAGTGTTAAACATAGAAATTATTCGCACTGTTTTATACTGTAATAAACCTTAATATCCTGTATGCTATACATATGTCATGCAAAAAATATTTTTGTATGGTTGATTAAAAGAGTCTGTTGGATTTAAAGCTCAGTTGAACTTTATCATTCTCCTGGTACTAATTGTAATTCCTTTCGAAGTCAGTATATTTCAGTATTTTTATCTGTACTATAGAATGGTATGAGGCAATAGAATATAGATGTATCACGGTCAAGTTCAAATAATACATGTTAACAGAGCAAAGCACTGCTTAGGTTTTTTCATTTGTTTCGGTAATTATTACTCGTGAATCTTCTGGAAATCCCACTTGTTGGGAGGTCATACTCCAGAGCGCATGGCCCAGCACCAGGGCTCGTGGCTTGCTGAGCTGAGGGCAAGCTGGACTTGGGTCCACATACACCCACAGTCCGACAAACCTACTCAGGACCTGACCTGCTCAGTTACTCGTGGCAACCTTGGCTCTTCTCACCAAAAGTCACGACAGCTCATGAAAGCCTGACCTTGGCATTAGCCAGAGCCCACACTTGAACACTGGAGCATGGCTACAGCAGACACGTGCGTTATACAGCAGTGCAGTCCCTGATTTTGGTGATTTACAGGAATTTATGCAGAAGCAAATAGCAGCAAATGATTAGGGGCCTATAAATGCAGGCCATGAAGATCCTGTGCTTCACGGCCCGAGCTTAGTGGAAATGCGCAGCAGCAACACTGGGGAATCTGCACAAAGAATACGTCAGCTCTGCTAGATCGAAATGCATGGGCCAGCGTGGAGCCCCGAACAGGATCAAGGTATAAGGTACATCCAGGGTGTGTGTGTGTGTGTGTGTCTCTTTTGTTTCAAAACAATTTAAACCCAAATAGTATCTCTATTACTCAGGAAAAATGTGATTAGAGTCTGTTTTCAGATTACTGGTTAAGGGATAATTGCATAGTTATATTTCCAATAATTCATATATATATGAAAATTTTATAATGAGAAGTTTAGCATATATTTAAATATTTTATTTTCATGTTTTGAAATAAAGATCTCCAGAATTTAGGCCTTGGTTGGAGAAAACCCTTCAACAAAACATGTCAAGATTATTTCTTAGACTTTTGTTAATGGGTCTCATAAGTCATCTGGGGCAAGTTTTTGCTGCTCACTGTGGTCCCCTTTCTATAGCATTTGTGTCCATCACCCACCTCAGTGTAAGTATTCTTGGTAACAGGAAACACACTGTATTTGAGGTAGCTTGTTATCTTTGAGGCAGGCTTAGCTATAAGATACAGTTATATTCATGCTGAGATGAAATCTTTTTCTCTTACAATGTTGATCCATGAACCTTGCTTCTGCTCCTTGGACAGACCTAGAGCAAGGCTGCTCTCTCGCCTGTGTGGCAGTGCTGCAGATGTATGAAATGGTATAATTTTCTCATCGTCAGGTTGAGAAAGCAATGACTGGAAAAGCACAAAGCAAACTGAAGATGGAAGGAAACAAGCAGGAAGCAGAGATTATCCAGGTCTGTGTTCTGCAGACACATACACCCCTTCTGAGAATTTCTTATTTGTAAAGAATGAACCTTTTTGTGATTGCATAATCACATGCTGAGCAAACGTCTTTTGTTTTCCAATTGTCAATGAATAACACAGATGAAGAAGAGCCTTTACAAGGGGAGAGGAACCAATTACCTGCCCTCCCTGCCTCTAAAATTGTAGTTAATACTAAAACAGCAAAAATAAAGAGTGTTTGGGGTACTTTATAGCATACATTTATAGCATGAGATAAACATCTTAGTTTTTTCCTTCAGTGGATTTTTGTTGGAAATTATAGAATTTGGTAAAGTATTTTAGGTCTTTTAGTATCAGGAAGTGTCTAAGCAGTTGATGGGAAAATGGTATCATAGTCTTTTTTCATTCCAGGAAATGTATTCCAAAATAGTAACTTTAATTTTTACTCATGCCAAAAGCTTGTAAGGAGCTGACCTAGAAAGTTTCCCCCAAATAAATATTATTCTCAGAATGGAGGGTTAGCTAAGTAAGCTTTGATACAATGATCATTGCATCTCCATTAAGCCATGGTAATAAAAACACGAGCAAATGGGGAAATATTAATGATAGTGTGTGTTGGCCAAACTCCGGGAGATAATGAAGGGCAGGGAAGCCAGCGTGTTGCAGTTTGTGGGGTCTCAAATAGTCGGATACGACTTAGCAACTAAACAACATTTCAGTTAGGAATACTTTTAACTTCAAATACCAGAAAATCCAAATATCGTGGTTTGAACACACTGGAGTTTATTTTTCTTTCTTGGTAAAAGGTCTTGATGAGTTTTGCTGGACTAAATTCTCCAATCAAAAGACTGAGAATGGTGGAATGAATTTTAAAAGAGAGAGACCAACACCAATACCATATACTAACACATATATATGGAACTTAGAAAGATGGTAATGATACCCTGTATACGAGACAGCAAAAGAGACACAGATGTAAAGAACAGACTTTTGGACTCTGTGGGAGAGGGAGAGGGTGGGATGATTTGGGAGAATGGCATTGAAACATGTATACTATCATGTAAGAAACGAATCACCAGTCTAGGTTCCATACAGGATACAGGATGCTTGGGGCTGGTGCACTGGGATGACCCAGAGAGATGATATGGGGAGGGTGGTGCGAGGGGTGTTCAGGATTGGGAACTCATGTACACCCAAGGCGAATTCATGTCAATGTATGGCAAAACCAATACAGTATTATAAAGTAAAATTTTAAAAAAAATTTAAAAAATAAGTAAATAAAATCAGAATAAAATACACTGGATAACTAATAAGGACCTACTGTATAGCACAGGGAATTCTTCTCAATGCTCTGTGCAATGACCTATAAAGGAAAAGGATCTAAAGAGTGATCTGTATATATGTATAACTGACTTACTTTGCTCTACAGCAGAAACTAATACAACATTGTAAATCAATTATATTCAGACAATATTTTTAAAAAAAATAGAAAAAATGTTTTTAAAGAGAGAGACCAGTCTGCATGCTGCTGACAAGAGAGCCCCTTCAGATGTAAAGACACACACACGTGGAAAGTGGAGGGGTGGGGAAGATGCTCCACACACGTGGAGTCCCAAAGGACGCCGGAGGAGCTACGCTTATATCTCAGAAAATCGACTTCAAAACAAAGACTCTAGTAAAAGACAAAGACAGGCATTACATGGTGATAAAGGGGGTCACTCCAACAATGGCATATAACATTTGTAAATATTCATGCACCCAGCATAAACAGCATAAGCATAGCAAATAGACACAGATATGTGCATGTGTGATAAGCTGCTTCAGTCGTGTCTGACTCTTTACGGATCCAATGGACTGTAGCCCGCCAGACTCCTCTGTCCACGGGATACTCTATGCAGGAATACTGGCATGGGTTGCCATGCCCTCCTCCAGGGGATCTTCCCAGCCTAGTGATCAGACCAGTGTCTCTTAATCTCCTGCATTGGCAGGGAGGATCTTTGCCACGACGGCCACCTGGGAAACCTATGTGTATATATACTGGTTGTTGTTTAGTTTCTAAGTCCTGTCTGACTCTGCGACCTCATGGACTGGAGTACAGCAGGCTTCCCTTGTCCTTCACTATGTCCCGGAGTTTGCTCAGCTCCATGTCCATTGAGTCAGTGGTGCCATCCAACCGTCTCATCCTCGGCTGCCCTCTTCTCCTTTTGCCTTCAATCTTTCCCAGCATCGAGGTCTTTGCCAGTGAGTAGGCTCTTCTCATAAAGTGACCTGAGTATTGGAGATTCAGCTTCAGCATCAGTCCTTCCAATGAATATTCAGGACTGATTCCCTTTAAGATTGACTGGATCGATCTCCTCACAGGCCAATGGACTCTCAAGAGTCTTCCCAGCACCACAGTTCAGAAGCATCAGCTCTTCAGCGCTCAGCCTTCTTTATCGTCCAGCTCTCACATCCAGACGACTACCGGAAAAACCACAGCTCTGACTGCATGGACCTTTGTCAGGAAAAACGATGTCTTTGCTTTTTAATATGCTGTCTAGGTTCATCATAGCTTTCCCTCTAAAGAACATGTGTCTTTCAATTTCATTATATGTGTGTGTGTGTATCTATGTGTGTGCTATGCCACTTCAGTTGTGGCTGACTCTTTGCAACCTATGGACTGTAGCCCACCAACCTCCTCTGTCCATGCAATTCCCCAGGCACGAATACTGGAGTAGGTTGCCGTGCTCTCCTCCAGGGGATCTTCCTGATGCAGGATTGAACCTGCTTCTCTTACATCTCCTGCATCGGCAGGAAGGATTTTTTACCACTATGGCTACATGGGAAGCCTATATATATATATATATATGTATATGTGTCTGTACATATATATGTGTATATGTACATATATGTGTGTGTACATATATGTGTGTGTATATATACATATATACATATATATATACATATATATATAATATTAACAGACCTAATGGATAAATAGACAGCAATACAATAGGGTACATATATATATACATATATATATAATATTAACAGACCTAATGGATAAATAGACAGCAATACAATAGGGGATTTTAATATCCTCCTTATATTTTATGCATGGATCATCCAGCATAAAATCAATAAGCAAACAGCCTTAAATAACATGTTAGATCAAGTGGACACACACAAACGTGTATATCTGCATACACAGAGAAAAGAACACTCTGTCCAAAAGCACCAGAATACGTACTCTTCTAAGTGCATGTAGAACATATTCTCAGGTAGATTATATGTTAGGCCACAAAATAGACCTTAAAATAAATTTAAGAGATTGAAATCATATCAAGCACTGTTTCTAATCATGTAGTATGAAACTAGTAATTAACTACAGGAAGGAAACTGGAAAATTCACAAACACTTAGAGATTAATCACTATGCTTACAAATAACTTGTGGGTCAAAGAAGAAATCAAGACAAATTAAAAAAAACACCTTTAGACGAATGAAAATGGAAATATATGAGTATCTGTAGAATACAACAGGAGCAGTTCTAAAGGGAAGGTCATAGCAAATAAATGCCTACTTCGTGAAATAAGAAAAGTCTCAAGTAACCTAACTGTAAACCTCAAGGAACTAGAAAAAAGAAAACTAAATGAATCCCGAAGTCAGTAGAAGGAAGAAAATAACAAATGTGTGAGCACACATAAAGGAAATAGAGACTAAAAAGAAAAAAACCAGAAGATTATTACAGCTAAGAGGTGGACACGTAAAAGGACAAGCTAAATTCACACGCGTTTAGCTAGACTTACCAAAACAGGACCTAGATGATATCAGAAATGAAAGACGAGCTGCTGTGTCTGACACTACAGAAATACAAAGGCGCATAGGAGACTGCTCTGAACAACTGTATGCCAACAAGTTGGACCACCTAGAGGAAACGGGTCAATCCCTAGAACGCGCAGTCTGCCGAGAGTGCATCATCGTGACACAGAAGGTCTCAGCAGAATGAGGACAGCTTAGCAGACTCAAGCAGTAACCAAAAGCCTCCCCGAAACCAAAGCCCAGGACCAGAATCCTTCAGTGCTGAATTCTACCAAACATTTTCAAAGAAGAGTTAATAATGCAAGTCCTTCCCAAAGTCTTCCAAAAAGCACGAGGACAGAACTCTTCCAAACGTGTGTTATAAATTCATCACCCTGATACCAAAACCAAAGAGTGGCAACGAGCAGCGAAAATCACAGGCCAGCATTCTTGATGAATTTAAATGTAGAAGACCTCAACAAAATATTCCACAATACATTAAAATCATCATACATCATGATCAAGTGGGTATTATTTCAGGGATGCAAGGATGCCGCAGCACCTCAAATCAGTCAGAGTGCTCACTCCATTAGCATTAACTACATTGGCATCACTGACTCAATGGACATGAGTTTGAGCAAACTCCAAGAGAGAGTGGAGGACAAAGGAGCCCGGCGCGCTACAGTCCATGGGGTCACAAACAGCTGGACACGACTTAGTGCCTGAACAACAAAAACATTAACAAAATGAATAATAGAAGTCGTGATATCTCAATAAACGCAGAGAAAAGAATTTGGCATCCGGTCCCATCACTTCATTGGAACTGGATGGGGAAACAATGGAAACAGTGTCAGACTTTATTTTTGGGGCTCCAAAATCACTGNGGCTCCAAAATCACTGCAGATAGTGACTGCAGCCATGAAATTAAAAGACGCTTACTCCTTGGAAGAAAAGTTATGACCAACCTAAATAACATATTGAAAAGCAGAGACATTACTTTGCCAACAAAGGTCCGTCTAGTCAAGGCTATGGTTTTTCCTGTGGTCATGTATGGATGTGAGAGTTGGACTGTGAAGAAGGCTGAGCACCGAAGAAGTGATGCTTTTGAACTGTGGTCTTGGAGAAGACTCTTGAGAGTCCCTTGGACTGCAAGGAGATCCAACCAGTCCATTCTAAAGGAGATCAGCCCTGGGATTTCTCTGGAAGGAATGATGCTGAAGCTGAAACTCCAGTACTTTGGCCACCTCATGCGAAGAGTTGACTCATTGGAAAGGACTCTGATGCTGGGAGGGATTGGGGGCAGGAGGAGAAGGGGACGACCAAGGATGAGATGGCTGGATGGCATCACGGACTCGATGCACGTGAGTCTGAGTGAACTCCGGGAGATGGTGATGGACAGGGAGGCCTGGTGTGCTGCGATTCATGGGGTCGCAAAGAGTCAGACACGACTGAGCGACTGAACTGAACTAAAGCTGAGAAAAGTAGAGTAATGGGGAACGTGTTTATTTATTCTCTGGTTTCCTAATGCTTTGTAAATCATATAGCTACATTAGTTTGATAATGAAAGCACACACTCCTAACGAAAGTTCATTTGAACGCAAAGTAATTTGACTTGCCTGAAAGACGCGTTGATTTATCTGTAGTTTCCCAAGGCACGGAAAAGGGCAGATGAGCCCTGCTGGGGCCTCTATGGTCCTTCTTTTACCTTCAGAGTCTGCCGTGTCACAGCCAACATCTTGTTCAGTGTCTTTGACTCAGAACATGATTTTATCAATTTATTTAAAAATCCATCCTCCAAATCATATCTAAAGCATGAAACATATTTGTTAGTGACCTAGAAACGTTGTGTTTCATCTTGTCTGGTTTCTTGATCTCGTTCTCGGGGTCCCTCCTACCTTACTGGTCTGTCCCAGTCTCACTTGATGGTTTCTCTTGATTTTCCAGCCTATAAATGTGAAAGTCTCCTGACTCTGTATTCAGACTTCACCTTTGCTTGCATTATACTCATTCCCTAAATGATCTAAGTCCTGCAAGTCCACATTTATATCTTCATCACCAATGTTGTATTTCAGCTTCGGAAACACTTACCCACCTATCTCCTTGACACCTCTTCTTGATTGCTTAATAAACATTGTGTAAATACCAAATGCTTGAAATCCCTCAGAACTGCAGGGTTCTTTGCTTTTTCATCTTATAAAACGTCCCTCTACCTGTCTGATTTCTAACACAAAAGAGTTGGCATCATTCTCTGATCCCTTTTTCCTCTCTGCTGCAGCTGAATCCATTGGCAGACCTTTTCAGCCTTTCCTTCTAAAGACGCCTCCAATCTGACCATTCGCCATCACCTCCATTACTGCCATGAGAGAAGGCAAGTGACGTGGACTCAGTCACCCAGCTTATTCCCGAGGGAGTCAAAGCCCAATTCTGAGATATCTCACGTGCAGCCGGTGTTCATCCTAAGTATACAATGTCTACCAGATATGTTTCATTTCATACTGATACCTCTTCATGACTTCATTCTGAAAGAAAAGCGAAAATGAAGGTCACTCTGTCGTGTCCGACTCTTTGCGATCCCACAGACTCTACAGTATGGGATTCTCCAGGCCTGAAAGATGTTCAACCTGAAATCTAATCTTGTCATCAAACAGAGATGAGCTTTCTCATGAAAGACAGGTTGTTTATGTTGCAGATTAGGTCGCTGCCATGGCGTCTGGTCAACATAACTCAGACGTACCAAGAGCTTTCACTCAGGAAAATGTGTGTTTCTGTGTGCGATTGTGTGTGAGAGATACCATTTAATTAGAAAAATACCCCCATAATGTGCTTGATGGTGGAATATACAGGGATAGACCATTACCTTATAGAGTTTAGCATTTATTTATAGTTCTGTGTCCTCACAAAACTATAGGCTTGGGCTTGAGTGGCTAAGAAATAATAAATGAATAAACATGTTGAAATTGCATTAAAAGTTGAAATGCTCATACTTAAGGGGAAAACAGGCTATTATGATAGAAAATAATAGGACATGATCTATTTAGAGAACAGAGTCAGGAAATGACTCTCTGAAAAGTGGACATTTGGTCTGAGACCTGAAACAGAGAGAGACGATGACATCCAGGAGCAAAAGCCTTGTGGGTGGAGAGAGCCAGGAAGAGCGTTCTTAAATGTCAGATACCAGTGAAGGAGCAAGTGAAATCTTAGACAAGGTTTTACAGGTCATGGCAGAGACATTTGAGTTTCATTCCAGTTTGCATGGAAAGTCTTTGAAGAACTTAAAACACGAGAGTGATCTTTTTCTTTGCAAAGATTATTTTAGGTAATAAAATGAAAGCAGGGGTTAAACCCATATGTGGGGAATGTTGACACTCTTCACCTTCTCAACACTGGGGTCACTGAAAGAAGGAGGTCCCCATGACCGCATGCCTGTGTAACCACAAGATGAATATTGCCGAGGGGGCCAGGGGGATTATAGGCTGGGCATTTGGTTGTGTCTTGACCCTTACTATCATCCCCAAACTTTGAGCTTCTGGGTACAGCAAGTTCCCTGCATATGAATGAGTTCTGTTCTTAGAGTGCATTCATTAAGTTCAACTTATTCATAAGCCCAGCAAAGTTACCCTAGGTACCCAGCTGACACAGTCAGCTACATAGCACTGTACGGTAATAGGTTTATGATGCCTTTCACATAAATAATACATTAAAAACAAACGCAAGACTAGAGCAGGCATTTTAAATCAGACAGTACGGTACCTTGAAAAGCACAGTGGGATGGTACAGCAGCTGGCACACGGGCTGGCATCGAGTGGACAGGAAGGGGAGCTGCTGGCTGGAGGGGAGGAGGGGGGAGGCGGCAGAGCTGAAGGGCCCTCAGCGGAGGCGACGGAGGGCACGCGGCAGGGTCGCCCGCCCTGGCCCTGCTGGCACGGGCTCTGGGCCCTTGCTGGAAGAGACGCACGTTTGCATCTCTGAAAATTAGCAACTTGAAGGTGCGATGTAGGGGACTTACCGTACTATTAATCGAGCGGAGTGTTAAAAGTCTCTTTAGGGATGATAGAAAATCATAAAGTGGTTACTTTTAGAACAGACTTCTCCCTTCTCCAGGGGATGGCAATCAACTCCAGTATTCTTGCATGGAGAATTCCATGAACAGAGGGGCCTGGCGGGCTATAGTCCATGGGGTCGCAAAGGGTTGCTCAGTTGTATCCGACTATACTGAATATATACTCAGCTACAAAGTGGGCATCCCCTGCCCAAGCTGGGGTATATAATCTGAACCTCCTTCTATTAGGCTGGTGGTTTAGTCTCTAAGTCATGTCCGACTCTTGCAACCCGACGGACTATAGCCCACCAGGCTCCTGTGTCCATAGGATTCTCCAGGCAAGAACACTGGAGTGGGTTGCCATTGCCTTCTCCAATGCATGAAAGTGAAAAGTGAAAGTGAAGTCCCTCAGTCGTGTCCGACTCTTAGCGACCCCATGGACAGCAGCCCACCAGGCTCCTCCATCCATGGGATTTTCCAGGCAAGAGCACTGGAGTGGGGTGCCATTGCCTTCTCCGTCTAATAGGCTAGACAGTCTCAGCTGTTTTGGAAATACATATCTAATGACTTTGCTTAAAATGAAAATCCAGGGTTCCCATCCCTTGGAGATTCTAATCTGATAGACTTGAGTTGAGGCCTGAGAAACTGCAACTTTAATAAGCACCCGAGGAGATTCCAGTGGGTGCTCAGGGTAACAGGGGAGACGGCAACGCCCCCATGCTGACCCTAGCTCTCCTTCACCTTCTGTCACCCACCATGACCAGGCTGCTGTAGCTCTGAGGGGATCTGAACTTGCATCCTCAGGTTATCGAGCCTTCCTGAGTCCCTTCATCTATACTCACAGCGTAAGATGCTATTGTGAGGAAGGGAAATGCAAGCAGCTGACCTGAGCGCCTGGCGTACCGCAGCTGCTTAGTAAGCAGCGTCCACTCTGCTGTGTTCCTGCTTCTCTTTGATTTACTTGGCTGCCTCCTCGTTAGTCACCTTGGTTTCCTGCTGCCGAGTCAGCACCGACCTGTGTTGGTTTGTGTCTGTCTTCTTCCTCTTGCGTCCAGCTTTCCCGCAGATCCCCCAGAGACCTGCAGATATCACCTTCAGTAAAGTTCTGCACTCTCTCTGCATCATTATAAAGACACCAGAATAGAAATGCTAACACCACCTTGTGCAACCATGAAATACCTGTAACTATCCAGTATGCTTATTCCTGTTTCCTGTTCCCTAGCTCACAATTTTCTCTTGAAAAACCCCTCATCTTTCCTGTTTAATCTGAGCACTGTGAAGCAGAGAAGACTGTGCAGTGGATAAGTGAGATTCCGTAAGATGCTAAAAAAAATTATGAGAAACATTTGAATTACATTAGCTTCCAAAAAATATAAACAATGCTTGAACAGAGAGAGAAAATCAGTCCCTTCCGGGGCCCTCGGCACACTAATTTGTATAGGTTGTCTTCAAAAATTGAAATCTGAAAGCCACTTAAGTGCACAGAGAATAATAAGGTGACTAAAATATGCTTGAGTTAATCCCTTTTGGGGATTCCCTGGTGGCTAAGATGGTAAAGAGTCTGCCCTCAATGCAGGAGAGCCGGGTTCGATCCCTGGATCAGGAAGATCCCCTGAAGAGGGAAATGGCAGCCCACTCCAGTATTCTTGCCTGGAAAACCCCATGGACAGAGGAGCCTGGCGGGCTACAGTCCATGGGGTCCTAAAGAGTCAGGCATGACTGAACGACTTCACTTTCACCTTCAACCCCTTTTTCTTGAATCTTCATGCGTGTTTGAAGTAAAGAATCTGTTTTAATTTGAAATTAAAAGGAAATATTCTTCGAATTAAATGTGATTGCATGCAAACTCTAGGTTGCACTGGAGGCGAATCAGGGGGAAACTAAACGATATATTTGGGAAATCTGGAGACACAAATTTGCTAGATTACATTTAATCTACCTTTCAATAGGTCCAGTAACATGTCAAAGAAATAACCATGTCTTTCAGACCCAAAATACTCTCATTGGTTTTGCTGTTCAGTCACTAATTTGTGTCCAGCTGTTTGTGACCCCATGGACTTCGGCATTGCAGGCCTCCCTGTCCTTCACCATCTCCCAGAGCTTGCTCAAACTCATGTGCATTGAGTTGGTGATGCCATCCAACCATCATCCTGTCTTCCCTCTCTCCTCCCGCCTTCAATCTTTCCCAGCATCAGGGTCTTTTCTAATGAATCGGCTCTTCGCATCAGGTGGCCAAAGGATTGGAGCATCAGTCCTTCCAGTGAATATTCAGGGTTGATCTCCTTTAGGATGGACTGGTTGGATCTCCTTGCAGTCCAAAGGACTCTCAAGAGTCTCCTCCAGCCCCACGGTTCACAGGACCTTTTGCATAGCTCTTTTCTGTGTTCTCACCTCCTCGACTTAATCTCTTCTGCCTCTGTCAGGTCCCTACTCTTTCTGTCCTTTATCATGCCCATCCTTAAATGCCCTGATATCGCTAAGCTTCTTAAAGAGATCTCGAGTCTTTCATAGTCTATTGTTTCCTCTTTTTCTTTCACTGTTCTCTTAAGAACACATATGCGCAGATATATATATATATGTACACACACCGTACCTTCTTCCTCCTTGCTGGTCTGTGTGGCTCCGCATTCAGCTGGGTGTGTCTCTCCCTTTGTCTTTTCCTTACACTTCTCTTCTTTCCTCTGCTGTGTGCAAGGCCTCGTCATGCAGCCACTTTGCCTCCGTGCATTTCTTTTTCCTTGGGATGATTTTGGTCACTGCCTCCTGTATCATGTTACAAACTTCCACCCATAGTTCTTCTGGCAGTGTCTACCAGATCTAAGCCCTTAAATCTATTCAACACCTCCACTGCATAAGCACAAGGGATTTGATTTAGGTCGTACCTGGATGGCCTAGTGGTTTTCTCTACTTTCTTCAATTAAAGCTTGAATTTTGCAATAAAGAGCTGATGATCTGAGCCACAGCTCCAAGTCTTGTTTTTGCTGACTCTATAGAGTTTCTTCATCTTTGGCTACAAATAATACAATCAGTGTGATTTTGGTGTTGACCATCTGGTGATGTCCATGTATAGAGTCATTCATGTGGTCTTACTTTGCCTTTAAATAAATTAAGAAAAGTTTTACAAAGTATGAAATTTAAACCACAATTAGCTACCTATTTGTTTATTTAAGAGAATAAAATGGCTTCCTCCTCCCCTTTTGTTTGCAAAGTCAGGAAAAAAAGCTTGACCTTTCCAAGCAGCTCACCATAGCTCATATTTAATTTGAAGGAAGATAGGTTGGGTGGGCCAGGAATCATGAATGTGAAAATGTAGGAATAACAGATATGCAAAGGCAGGGATATTTGCATCATTCCTACTGTTTTTCTGTGGGCCCTGCTGGGAGCAAGTCAGCCTCTCCTCACTAGGGTGGTGGCTAAACCAGCATCCTGGGCTAGAAAATTACACAGCGGCCAAAGAGTCCTTAGTGATTCCCAAATGCTGGACCCGTGTGCACAGGTTTCTTTACTGAGTGAAGGTGCCTAATGACTTCATTTTATATTTTGGAGAAAGGGCTTTGTTTAGTATTATTTGACTTTCTTTTTTTTTTTTTTTTTTTGGCTTAATTGGTTTCCTAATGGAAAATAAAAACTTGTGTTTCTGCTTTACTAAACGGATCGTGGCAGGATGAAAATTACAGGCATGAGATTGATTTTTAGGGCAATTCTGATTTCATTTTTTATTTTTCATTTTTTGGCTACGCTGGGTTCCACTTGCGACGTGCAGGGTCTTCATTCCTGCATGAAGGCTGTTAGTTGTGGCATATGAGGTTCCCTTCCCTGACCAGGGACGGAACTCGTGGCCCCTGCACTGGGGGCACGGTGTCTTAGCCACTGGACCACCAAGGAAGTCCCCGATTTTAGTTGCAAAATAAAGGTGCTGGTTGTAAGTGATTCTCGCTAAGCAATTACACAGTAGATTTAGCTAAAATCAGTTACTCTCATTTGGTGTGCTTTAATAAAGACTAATAGGTTTCAAGTGTACTTCACTTATTTAACAAATGTTTGTTGAACACCTATTTTGTACCAAATACTATTCCAGAGGTTGTGACTACATTAATCAAAAAGACAAACCAACCTCCCTCATATCCCTTGGAGTGTACACTCCAATGTCAGAGCCAGATAATACTCCTAATCTTCAAGAAAGGAAGCAGATTATGTGAACGACCATTCTGTCTAAGAGATCACTTCTATAAAAACCACAAGAGCCACAGAAAACTGGGGAGTATTTTAATGCTGTTTCAAATGTATTTGTAGAGAATCAATTGTGGATAAAATGCCACACACATTTTTTACTACTGCCTTTGAGATTTTCTAGTTTCTCATTCCCTCATACATTTTACTTTTGATGAGTTCTGCCCTCCTGTCTTAATTAAAAATCACCCTTTTTTAAAATTGAACTTATTTACTAAATTTTGAAAGACAATGCACTTGAAAAGAAACATTACCACTCATCGCTGAAGTTCACACAGCTGAACAATGGAATCTGCACTATTTACCAACAGCTGGAACATGGAAGCAACCTAGATGTTCATTGACAGAGGAATGGATGAAGAAGATGTGGTACGTGTACACAGTGGAATATTACTCAGCCATTAGAAGGAACACGTCTGACTCAGTTCTAAGAAGGTGGATGAACCCAGAGCCTATTATGCAGTGATGTGCGTCGGGAGGGTCCAGACACACGCAGCATATCAGCACGTACACGTGGATTCTGGAGAGGGGGCGCTGAAGACCCTACTGCAGGGCGTCGGGGACACGCAGACTCAGAGAGCAGACTGTGGACGCAGGGTGTGGGGAGGAGAGGGTGGGAGAGCTGAGGGAGTCATGGTGAGACACGCGCAGCCCCATGTGCAGAATTAAACAACCAGCGGAAATCTGCTGTATGACGCAGGGAGCTCAGACCCTGTGCGCTGGGACAACCTAGAGGGGTGGGGTGGGGGNAAGGTGGGAGGTGGGAGGGAGGTTCAAGAGGGAGGGGACGTATGTATTCAGGTACCCACGGCTCACTCATGTTGATATATGGCAGAAACCAACACAATATTATAAAGCAATTATCCTCCAATTAAAAATAAATAAAATTGTTAAAGAATTATAAAATGGGATTTGCAAAGCTTACCGGTAATTTTTCGAATACCGGATTATGATAGTTTACCAAATTTCCTTAGAATTTATTTATTAGCTTTTATCTTTGCTTATTAGAAAATTTAAAATTTCTTGATCTTGGTTATTTTACATTATCAGGATAACCGTTTTTATCAAGCTATTTTTATTTAGCCATTCGCATGAAGGGGTACATATATTTTCAGATGTTTTTAAGTAGGTTTCCTGCATATAGTACAAAATTCAAGCAGTAGAAAGGGAGCGTGGGACGCCTCTGGCAGTCCGGTTGTGAAGACTCCGCTCACCCAATGCGGGTTCCCAAGCGCAGGCCCTGGTTGGGGAATGAACATCCTGCACGCTGTGGCCAAAAAGGAAAAGAAAAGGTGGGGAGAGCGCATGATGAAGTCACCCTCCTTTCCAGTTTTTAGCCCTCAGTCACTCAGCTGCCCTCCTCCAGCCATTTCCTGCCACTAGGTTCCTCTAGATCGTTCGAGTGATGTTCTAAAGGAGCTCCTCCAGCTCTAAAATGTGCATACGAGTCCTGTTGACATACAGATTCTTACCCAGGGGCTTTGCACTGAGGCGCGAGAGCCTCCGTTTCCCAGAAGCTCCCTGGGCGGCTGCCAGCTTTGGTGGCAGCAAGCTTCTGTCCGCCCCTGTGTTTATTCGTTTATTGGCCTTAGGAGAGCGAGAGGTCCTCACACAGAACTTTCTGCTTCCTACCAGGACTTCAGCCCTAGGGGTCCAGCTTTGAGCTTCGCATTGTTACAGAGTTCTTTCCTAATCTTTGTCTGAAGCAATCATTTATACAGTATTTTAAAAATCCAATTGCAAATGAAGGATGGAAGGCAGCAGTATAGCCATTTGAACCACACTACTACGCGATGTGAAAATGGTGATGACTATGAGAATCCCTCTTTGCAAATTTTTCATCTGTTTTTTTAAAATAACGTTAGAATAAGTTCTCAATTCCAAGCAACCTTCTACATTTTGGCAGAGGACTCACTGAGAACTTTAGCTTGCAGCCAGTACCGTTCCTCTAATGAGGATGTCATCATACTTGGAAATGATACAGTTAAGCTCCCTGAAAGCAATATAAAGTGCGAAGATCATTTAAATATTATGAAGTCGTGGACGTTCATATTCTCTGTGCCTGGATAGTCTCTAGCAACATCCTGATCAACATCACAAGGAATAAGATGTTGTTTTCGTTGGGCCTGTATGTAAATGCAATTCAGAAAGCTTGAGGGGAACTCATGAAAGAAAATTAAAATTTCACGCGAGTTTCTTCCCCTCTGCAAGAAAATGAAGGCTTATAGGATTCAAATGTGCCTGTCTGTGTTGTCTGCAGAGTATGTTCATATGATACTTGTTAACATAACACAAGATTTGGTTTTAAAAGAGAACCGATATCAGAGATACTTTTCAGAAATAAAGATTTGGACTGTCAAAGTCTCAGTTTCTGTGTTTTGGGCAGGAACAACCACTGGGGACAAACTTCTCTGATCAGACAGTGTCTATCGGTGTCTCCTTTGCTGTGGCTGGCTCCAGGGTCCTCATGTGCAGCTCTTAGACTTGGTGCTGGGCCGCTTGTCTGGAAGGACCTAGGGCTGTGAGGGGAGACGGACTTGAATTCTCTTGAGCATGTGCCATTCTACCTCCAGTTGTGATTCCGGACCTAGGCCATGTAGAGGGGTACTAGACGGTACACACAGAGTTAGAGAAAACAAGCAGCATCTCCTCCTGAAGTTTCAGTTGAATTAAAGATTTGGCAGGTCAAATTATTAAAAGTTTTATTATGTTAAAACATAAAAACACTCAAGCATAAATACACAACACAGCAGAATGCAAAATTCTGATGGATTTTCAGTTAAACATGAGATTTCAATAGACAAAAGTCCATCTAGTCAAGGCTATGGTTTTTCCTGTGGTCATGTATGGATATTAGAGCTGGACTGTGGAGAAAGCTGAGCACCGAAGAATTGATGCTTTTGAACTGTGGTGTTGGAGAAGACTCTTGAGAGTCCCTTGACTCTCTCTGCAAGGAGATCCACCCGGTCCATCCTAAAGGAGATCAGTCCTGAGTGTTCATTGGAAGGACTGATGAAGCTGAAACTCCAGTACTTTGGCCACCTGATGCGAAGAGCTGAATCATTGGGAAAGACCCTGATGCTGGGAAAGATTGAGGGCAAGAGAAGGGGATGACAGAGGATGAGATGGTTGGGAGGCATCACTGACTCAATGGACATGAGTTTGAGTAAACTCCGGGAGTTGGTGATGGACAAGGAGGCCTGGCGTGTTGCAGTCCATGGGGTCGCAAAGTCGGACACGACTGAGCGACTGAACTGAACTGAGGTTTCAAAACAATATCAAGATTAGGTCAGTGACTCCAGGCCCCTGGGAATACATACTTAGTGGCTTTGGCCAGTAGAAGGCTATTTCAATGGGAAAATTTTAGAAGTGCTGTGACGCACACGAAGAGGTCAGAAACCAGATCATTTGAACGGTGACGACATTTCTTCATCTCCTAAAGGGCTCTGGAGTGAGCCTGCACAGAGTACTTTGGAGCCAAGAAAGCTGTTGCCGTGGTTTTGAGGTGCTGGCTTTCTGAAAGAGGAAGTAACATAAAGGTCGCTGAGAGATCCAGACCGGCTTAGGAGGTGTCACCAATGGACTTTAATAAATGATCTCTGTAGAGAAAAATCTGTGACTCTGAGCTCTTTGTAGACTGAAGAGGCAAACACGTTTTTCTAGAATTAACCCACTTCTACGGGAAGTAGAGAATAAGTCACTTCTTTATAGAAAGTATCCTTGGTAGTAAATATCACAGAGACTGGGCTTTAATCCCTCCCCCAAACCTTGGAATGGACACCGAGTTATCTAGGTCTCCGTGTTCTCATCTAGAAAATGGGCCGAGTATGAGGATGAAGGGCGTTGGCAGCGGATTAGTGTTTGCCTTCCTGTCTCCCACCTCCTTCTGTATTCTTCCTTCCCAGCCCCCGTTCCCTGTGGACCTGGGAGTCTACGATGAATAGCACGCCTCCATTTAAATGGGAAGCTGGCGCCCCACACTAGGGGCTGGGGGAGTGGCCTGAGTCTCCACCAGCCCTGAGAGTCCCTCTGATGACACATGAAAGCTTTTGGCTAAGGAGGCATTTAGGGAAATAATCAACAACCTACAATGTAAACACGTTTAGATCCTACTCTGTACTGGCACTCTACTGAATGTACACAGGAGGACGACCTGGAAAAAAGCGGAAGAAAGCTGTGTGGCATTTAGAGGCGTATCACACATGCATAATTGATTCTTCAAAAGGTTAAATGCCCTCGGCATATGTGTGCTTAGTGATAGGCCTGTGATAGGCTGATAATCATCATCGCAGTGGCTTTGTTTTACGTAATTCTAAGGTAAATGTCACACTTCTTCTTTGGGGATTCCAGGACTGGTATTCAGAAGAGCATCTGTTTCTCAGCAGATCACTGGGTAGGAGCTACTCTTTCCCAAACAGGACTATTCATGCCTCGAGTACCCTGGGCTTTGTGAGGCGCCAACTGCCACTGAATTCTCTTTGGAGTTGAAATGCAAGTACATACTGAGAACAAGCACTAACTATAACAGAAAAGGCCAAATACCTTTTTTTTTGCTTTGTATCTGAGGGGTATTTGCAAGGAGAATTAACCATCCTGAACACACCATAATCCTTAATTGAAATGCACAGATCAGGCAATTGGTTGAATCCTTTAGTGGCTTTTTTTTCAGAAGGTTATTGTAGCTCTGAAACACCGATTTTTTTCTTGTGTTCATAAGCAGTTGTAAAGATGCTAAGGAGATTAATAAAAGAAGCAAGTCACTAAAATTAGATAGAATGAAATACCATAATACATGCCCTAAGAATATAGAATGAAATACCGTAATACATGCCCTAAGAATATAGAATGAAATACCGTAATACATGCCCTAAGAATATAGAATGAAATACCGTAATACATGCCCTAAGAATATAGAATGAAATACCATAATACATGCCCTAAGAACTGGAGAAAACAGGCCATGTGTTGCATGAGGCAAAAATGACGTAGCTGGGAGTGCTGCAGCTCACGGGGTCGCAAAGAGTCGGACACAACTGACCGACTGAACTGAACTGGGGATGATTACTACAAAAGTTCAAGTTGTGGTCTTCTTCTGGAAGGACGGACAGTTTGATTGGTGCTCACCGGGGTTTTCACGAGATGAATGGCCCACGGGTGTTTAGTGTTGTTTAAATCCTTTTTAGATGTGTTATATTCCCTAACTTTTAAAAATGGAAAAGACAAAACAACAAAATGCAGGGAAGGGAAAGCACGAATTAAGTAAAAAGACGCCCAATATAACACAGTAATCATAATACAAGTTGGCGGATGCATCTTCTTATTGTACTTCCACAAAATTTAAATGCATGCTGTGTGCAAGACACAGCTATAAAGTACTAGTCCCTACAAGGATCAAAAGTGGAAAGATGAGAAAAGGCATACCTGATAAATACCAACAAAAGCAAGCTGTTGTGGCTGTTTAGATCATGAGAGCGGCTTCCCAGATGGTTCGGTGCAAAGAATCCGCCTGCCACACAGGAGACGCTGGTCTGATCCGAGAAGGCTGGTGGGCTACAGTCCATGGGGTCCCAAAGAGTCAGACACAACTTAACGAGTAAACAGCAACAGTGACAGAAATCGTGGGAGACCGGTGGTTAGGACAGAATGGAGCGTTGGCTCTCTCTGTCTCCAGGTCCTTTTGCCGTTCCTCCTGTGAGCTGCTCATCCAGGCATCCGTGCTGACCTCCCGGGACTTCTGATAATTATCCCCACCTACTTTTGTATTATTCCTAGCTAATCATTTTTAAAGCCCAGGGTCTTCACTTTCTCAACCCTCATAGTGTGCCACTGATGTGGTGCTTATCATACTCTCTTTTAATGTTATTGATATTCATGCATTTCTTTAATTAGTTGTAACATCCTGAAGCTAGAGACTATAACTTGAAGTGAAGTGAAGTCACTCAGTCGTGTCCAACTCTTTGAGACCCCATAGACTGTATAACCTACGCTCCTCTGTCTATGAGATTTTCCAGGCAAGAGTACTAGAGTGGGTTGCCATTTCTTTCTCCAGAGGCTCTTTCTGACCCGGGGATCGAACCCAGGGCTCCCACACTGTAGGCAGATGCTTTGCCATCTGAGCCACTGGGGAAGTCCGTAAAGACTGTAACTTATTCATCTTCTAACCTCCGTCAGCTCACCCTAGGACCTGCCATGTGGTAGAAGCTTGTCACCTGGTGTACAGTAGAAAAAGTCAGCATGTCACTGGTCCACTGAAAAATGACTTCTGAAAAGTACATTACAAGCTCTTTCGGGACGTTTCAGTACTTTGCCTTTGCAATGAATTTACATTTTCTGAGTTCTCAGCCAGCGTTTTAGAATGGAGGGAGAAAGAGATGCTAATGCTTAGAGTTACCAGGAGCTGTGCAGAGTTGCTGAGGCCAAGACCACGGCCTCAGCACGAGGGCTCCCCCGGGACCCAGCTGGGAGCTCCCCCGGGCGCATGGCTGACCTTCCAGGGCAGGGACGGCACCTGTCAGTAAATGCTCTTCTGCCGCTGCATGGAGAGCAAAGTCCAGCACACAGAATACCATCAACAGATGCTTCTGCAGTGTGAGAGAACTAAACAGTGGTCTCGGATGATTTAACTCATGGCTCTGGGCTCAAAGCATGTACCCCTGAAGGGTTCCCAGCGTGATGCAAGCTCCCGTTCTCTGCACAGGGAGAGGGTGGCTGGGCAGGTGGAAGGGTCCACCTGGACCAGGCGGGACGTGGGCATTAGCACCTGGACTTGCACTCTGGGCTGAGGCCTGATTGGAGGACAGCTGAGGAGCATGGGTTCGGTTCTGCTGGCTACTGGGGGTCTATGTAAGCATGCAACAGGTGTTTTAACAAGATGGGAAAGTGGAGTAGATCTTTAGGGCTTGTCCTGCTGGCCACCCAAAAGTAGCTGGAATTCCTCTTTACTCATGGCATGCAACATGTGATGTCTGCTGCAAACCTCTTTTAAACATCCTAGTTTTTGAATAAGCAATACATAAAACATACGGTATAAAATTCAAAGGAATATGACAAAAATAAGTATTCTTATCACCTTTGCCCATAGTTACCCTCCCTAAAGACATCTACAGTTACCGTTACCACTTACAGTTACAGTTACTTTGCCCGTAGTTACCCTCCCTAAAGACATCTACAGTTACCGTTTATCCCACTTAGACTTAGATAAACACAACACTTCCTCTCTGGGGATACAGGTAAACGTTCATGGGCTTCCCGGGTGGCTTGGTGGTAAAGAATCCACCTGCCAGTGCAGGAATCCCTGGAGACATGGGTTTGATCGCTGGGTCGGGAAGATCCCTTGGAGTAGGAAATGCCACCTACTCCATTATTCTTGCCTGGGAAAATCCCATGGACAGAGGAGCCTGGTGGGCTACAGTCCATGGGATTGCAAGAGTCAGACACAGCTAATCACACATGCATGCAGATATGCATGACTCTATGGGCTTATATATTTTCTGTCAGATAACGTATTATACCAAATCATGATTTTTTCATTTAACAACGTAGGCTGCAGTTCTTTCCATTTTTCTTTTTCTTATCTTTAAAATCCCAGCCTCATATTGTCTGAGACACTGACAATGTTCAACTATAGTTTCATGAACCAAAGAATGAGTGATTTCATAATAGTTTCTAATTCATTCTGAACCTGAAATTCACCCACCAACACATTTTCTACATGCCTTATCTTGAACGTCATCTCCAATATGCATCTTTTTGTCTGTAAACATCCCTCTGATTTAATCTCAAAAAATTTGAGCCTTCCTTGAATATTGCCTTTTAGGCTCTCCTTCAGGAGTTATCTCTAAGTACTTAACTATTGTGTCCTATTTGTCTTATGGCTTTACTATTCTTAGTGGTTAGTATAACAGCTGTAAGATGTGAATGACACTCTTTTACATTGATTTCTGGTGGAATACAGTTGTCTTACCCTGCTGTGTTGGCTTCTGCTGTTCAGTTACCCGTGTGCATCCGGCCCCTCCTTTCGGGATTTCCTTCCCATTTAGGCCGCAGTCCCGAGCAGGCTCCCTGTGCTGCCCAGCAGGGTCTCGTCAGCTTCTGCTTTATCCACAGCCGTGTGTGTGTGTGTGTGTGTGTGTGTGTGTGTGTGTGTGTGTGTGTGTGAAGAGTGATGGTCCTCTCAACAATGGCTTTCATTGAGTACTTATTTGTGCCAGAGATTGTACTAATATTTCTCACAAGTCCCTAGAACACACCTGCAAAGCAAGCAACACTGTCCCTCTCACAGCCCACCAGCCAGCGCCCCCCTCCCTCCCGCCCACNACGTCCTTACTTCCTGAATTCACCAACAACGTAAAATACTGACACTCCTCATCCTTGTCTCAGAGGCTGCTTTTAGGGAAATCAAACCTAAGGACACTGAGGTTTAGAATGTGAATAATCTGTTTATCAACTGGCAGACTCAAGCTGTCAACCAGAGTCTATGCTCAGAAACACCAGCCCTTCCTGCTACCTGGATGGTAAATGCCTCAAAGCAGGCTAAGAAATACTCTGTTCTTAACATGGTGGGTTTCAAATGCAAGCAGAAGTTGGCGCTGATGCACACTTCTGCAGGCCAATGCCGTGCTATGTTCTGGGGCGTCTCCTTTCTACCCCAGCGCATCGGGACACGCACTTTAGGCACTGGTGGCTGAATACGTATCAGCTCACCGTCCTTACTGTGAAGCCCTCGCGCCTGTCTCCCTGCTGACTGTCTTCTCCTTGGTGGTCTGCAGACAGCAACTTCATCCTCGCCAACGCCCAGGTGGCCAAGGGCTTCCCCATCGTCTACTGTTCGGATGCCTTCTGCGAGCTCGCTGGGTTTGCCCGCACGGAAGTCATGCAGAAGAGCTGCAGCTGCGCATTCTTATTCGGAGCTGAAACCAATGAACAACTGATGCTTCAGATAGAAAAGTCCTTGGAGGAGAAAACAGAATTCAAGGGAGAAATTATGTTCTATAAGAAGAATGGTGAGTCGACCTCCTTTGTTGGGGCTCCTTGGACAGTGGTGAAATGTCACCTTCTTTCAACTGTGTGATTACTCCCTAACTTCCATTAAGGCCTAATGATCTTAGCAGCGTAAACTACTTGAACATTTAGAAAGTTTATAGTTACGCAAAATCCACATATTAACTGAGTTAATATATATTAAAATAGAGCGTATTACTATTATGTTGTGGTCATGCTTAAGATATATACCAGATGCGATGATTGTTAATGTAGTAACAGATGGTCTTCTATCCAGAGGCAGTTTGCCATCTTAAAGAGCACTTAAAGAGTAGAGTCACTAGGGACGGAGATTCAAATGTCTGCTAACATAAAAATCAATTTAAAGGACATGAGTGTAGGTATTTTCTTTTCCAGTTTCCTGACCACAAAGCCTTTCTCACCATTCTTAAATTCTGGAGTAAGAATGTAAGAAACACACAGGGTCTCAGAGTGGCAGTAAATTTGCCTGGATTCAAAACTGCCACTGGGGAAATACTAAGTATTTTTCGTGGGCGTGGCTTTGTGACTGTCTCCTAAATGAAAAAGTATCGAGGGATGGGTGCGGCTTGTTTTCCCTTCTGCGTGGGACTAGCTATCATCCCGTGGTAAGGGGAGTGAACCCAGAGGCGTCATACTGGAGAAAAGCCAAATCAAAGCTGGGCGCAAACCATGCCTTTCCAGTTTCTGAAATCCTCTTTCTTTAATGGTTTTCCTTTGAGTAACATAGCCCCCTGAGTTTTATTTAGCTGGACACACGACCTTCAAGCTAAAGAATATGTTCCCCAGCCTTCTTTGCAGTTAGCTTGGCATGTGACAGGGTTCCTGCCAATGACAGGAAGGAAGAATGGCTTATGCAATATCTGAGCAAACTCCCTAAAAAATGGAATTGTTTGCCCTCTAGTTTCTCTTCTCCTTTCCTGTGGTGTTGTGGACTGAATTATGTCTCTCTAAATTTATATCAAAGCCCTAATCCTGTGAAGCAATCATCAATCAATTAAAAAGAAATATGAGTTCTAAAAGAGCCCTAATCCCTAATGTGGCTGTGGAGGTAGTGCCTTTAAAGATGTAATTAAGGTTAAGTGAGGTCATAAGGATGAGGTCTTCGTCCAACATGACTGGTGTCCTGCTATGAAGAGGAAGAGACGTCAGGAACGTGTGTATGTAGAGGAAAAGTCGTGTGGAAACCCGGCCGTGAGGTAGCTGTCTACACAAGGCAAGGAGAGAGGCCTCACCTTGACCTGGGAAGGCCAGCCTCTGTCTGGAACTATGAGAAAATAAAGTTTTGTTGTTGAGTCACCCCGTTTGTGGTATTTTGTGATGACAAGGCCAGTAAGCTCCTACGTAAGGCTCGGGATGCTCAGGCAAGGCTGGAAAGCCAGGTTTGATTGTTTGTCAAGGATGGCACCATGGGCAAACGCAGAGCAGCGGCGGGTACGGCGGCTGCGTGTGGCCACGGGCCAGCTTTCCCGTCCTGGACAAAGACGGATCGTCCCATCTGGTTTGAATCACTCTCTTCTTAGGTCGTTTATTTACAACATTTAAACTGTACTCTAATTCAAGGTTTCTCAGCCTTGGCACTGTCAACATTTGGGGCCAGTAATTCTTTGCCGTGGGGTTTGTCCTGGGCCTTGTGGACGATTAGCATCATCTCAGGCCTCTTTAACACTTAGTGTTGGGGTCATTCTTAGGAGGAGATATTGGAACCTGAACATGGAGCTGCATCCCCTTTTCAAGGTTACCCTTGGAGGACGTTCCTCGAGTGTGGGGCTTGTGGGTGCACAGTGGCCGTGAAGCACTGGCGAGCGCTCATCTGGGAGCAGCAGGACACCCAATTCTCTGGCACCAGGAAGAAGGCTCAGGCCACTGTGTGCATCTCAGTGTCAGTGGGTAAGGGCTGCAGAGCAAACATGATAAAGCAGAGGCCTTCTGCTCCCTCTAACTATACCACAGTCCTCGGAGAGAGGGCCTGAGATGAAAGAGAGTGGAGGCCAGGCCACCCCTGAGAATGCAGACTGGTAGGAAGTGATGAAAGAAACTGCCATCCGGTGAACGAACGGAAAAGGAAAAGCTTCTGCTGAAATATCTGCTGACTGCAGACTTGTCTTTCTTAAGATAGGTGCCTCGTGCTGGTCTCTGAAAATCCATTTGTGTTTCTTCCCTTTTACGCCTTCTCACCATATCGGAATGGGGCACCTCTGAGAAAGGTTTAGGCTGAGGAGGAGAAGGTGGCAAGGCCAAAAGATGGAGACCTTCGAGGCCAGATGGGTGGGAACACGGAGCTCAGCGGGGAGTGAGCCCCAGCAGGGTTTCCTGAACCTGCTTTGTTATAAAAATGCCCACTGCTCTTGGACCTCTTTGGATGCAACACTTTAAAGGACCAAGAAAGAATAAAGATTTTACAAATTAAGGAACAATTAAGAAGGATAGCTAGTTTCACAGATAAACATAATACACAAAATTTTATTTGGCTAACATAGAGCCATATTTTATACGTTTATGTGCAGGAGTTAACGTTGCTCATTGCTTGTCCTCCCTCTAAATTTCCTAGGTTCTGCTTATGTAGCAGAAGCAGTGACACAAAGACATCTTCTCATAGAGCTGTCCCCTTTGGTTCTGCTGATATGCAAAAGGCCTCCACCGTGGCTGATCGCATGTGTGGGTGTGCTAACCCGGGGAGACCGTTTTGTCAATTTGATGCTTATCCTCTCCTTGTTCCTTTAATATCAGAGATACTTATACCTGTGTGGTGCCCTCCTTTTCATACACACAGCATAATTTGCACCCTGTTCTATAACTTGCAGAAGAATATCCTTTACAATGGTGGGTGCCTTGCAGAACAACACATGCTGAGTGGCAGTCACCCATTCTTTTCCACAGCATTGCAACCTGTGGACTCATCATAGGACTACATAGTATTACGTAGTAGGACATCATACGCGTCCATCCTGGTCAGCCGCAGCATTGCATCCTGTGGACCCATCACAGGACTACGTAGTATTACGTAGTAGGACACCATATGCGTCCATCCTGGTCAGTCACAGCATTGCATCATTTGGGCCCATCATCACAGTGTTACATGGTACGACATCATACGCATCCATCCTGGTCAGGCACAGCATTGCGTCCTGTGGACTCATCACAGGACTACGTAGTATTACAGAGCAGGGCATCATACGCGTCCATCCTGGTCAGCCGCAGCATTGCATCATTTGGGCCCATCATCACAGTGTTACGTGGTACGACATCATATCCATCCATCCTGGTCAGCCGCAGCATTGCGTCCTGTGGACTCATCACAGGACTACGTAGTATTACAGAGCAGGGCATCATACGCGTCCATCCCGGTCAGCCGCAGCATTGCGTCCTGTGGCCCCATCATCACAGTGTTACTTCGTAGGACAGCGTACGTGTCCATCCCGGTCAGCCGCAGCGTCGCGTCCTGTGGCCCCATCATCACAGTGTTACTTCGTAGGACAGCGTACGCGTCCATCCCGGTCAGCCGCAGCGTCGCGTCCTGTGGCCCCATCATCACAGTGCTGCTTCGCAGGACAGCGTACGGCCCCACCCTCCTCTCTCACAGTTGGCTGCCACGTGGGTCCACGACAGTGGCACTTGGTCCATTCAGCAAACCCCCTGCCAGACCTTTGTGTTCACTCTAGAATGCGGTCTCTTTCCTCTGCTCTTTCTCTCTCTCTTTGAAGTACCGCTGTGGTCCTTTGGAAAGTTTTGGGGGTTTTTCCAGGTTATTTTTATGTAAGTTTGTATTATACAGTCCTGCTTTCTAAAGTTTTTTCCTCGCTTCCTACCATAAGAACGGTTATGTCAGCATCGCCAGGAGCGACTTCTCCCCGCTCTTCTCCCCACTAGCTAACTGAAAGGGGTGTACCATCAGTGCCACTTGATGCTAAGTCTGTAGGACGCACCACACTCACGGCCTGCGTGTCTTCCTGTCTGTGAGCCCCCCTCCTCTCTTCTGCAGTTAGATTCACGTTGTCAGAGCGTTCAGTGCAACGGCACGCGCTTCGTCGCGCCCATCTTTCTTCATCTACAGTGAAATATGCGCATTGATCACCAGAGCTTCTGTCCTACGGTTTCTCTGATCATGTCTCGGTTATCAGAAGCTTATTCTCTGAGCCGTCTCAGGAAGAGCTCATGGAAACTGTTGCCCTGAACGCTTGCACGTTAATAACTGTATGACTGTGGTCTTTAGTACTTGTAGACCAGTTTGCTGAAAATTAAATCTTCGTCTGTGTTTTATTCACTTTACCATCTCAATTGTGTTTATTCTCACAGACTTGCATAGAGTATTGTTTTACTCTAAAACTGCTGCTAATTAAGTGAGTTCGGGTTTTGTCCTGGATGTTCGAGTAATTGTTTCATTATTTCATTTCATGTCCTGTCATTTCATTTCGTTTCTTCATTTTATTTTATTTTAATCTAATAGTTGTACTAGAATGTATCTTGGCATAGGCCAGGGTCAGCATACTTCTTCTGTGAAGAATCAGAGAGTACGTATTATGCGTGTTAGTCCATACAGCCTGTGTTGCAACTACCCATCTATGTCATCATAGTCTGAAAACAACCCTAGAAACTTCGTAAATGAATACGTGTTACTGTCTTCCGATAAAGATTTTATTTACAGAAATAGGAAGTGGGCTGGATTTAGCCTGCATCCAGGTTACTGATGCCTGGCATAGAATTTGGGGGTCAGATCTTCTCTCTTGATGTGTGACATGCCCTGTAGTGTTTAAGTCCCCTTTACTTGGGGAGTGTTTCTGGGACTGTGATCATCATGATCTGTCTTCTTGCTTTGATTTTCCTCTTCACGATTAGCTATTACCTGTGTGTTGCATCCTTGCCTGTCCTCTGCACATACTGTTTTCTTTCTCCTTTTAATTTATTCTTTCTTCTTCATTGTTTTTACTCGCGCAGTATATTTTCTTTCCTTTCTTTTTGTGGTGCATCTATTCACATTTCATTTCTTCTCTTTAAGTCTTCAGTTGTGTGTCTTTCCTTTACATCCTCTCCCGAGCTCAGTTAGCTCGTATTATTTCTATCATTCTTTTGCCTGCTATCTCAGTTAGGGCTTCGGTCACAAACCACAGACTGGGTTTCTTAAACAACAGACATTTATTTTCTTACAATTCTGGAGGCTAAAAGCCGCGAATCAAGGTGTTGGGTGGGTTGGCTTCTTCTGAAGCCTCCTCCTTGGCTTAGAGATGGCCGTTTCCCCCCTCTCTGTCTTCCTGTGGTCTTCCCTCTGTGTGTCTTTGTTCCGATCTCCTCTTCTTATAAGGACACCAGTCAGATTGGAGCCCAGCTTATGACTTCAAGTTAGTTATGTCTTTACAGACCCCATCTCCAAATACGTCATGTTTTGCGATAATGGGGATTGGGGCTTCAGCATATGGATTTTGAAGGCATAGAATTCATCCTCTAGTGATTTTATTCCTGAGCTTTTCTAAGTCAGTGTATGCTATTCATGCATGGCATACACTGATTCAGTTATTTCCCTTAATTCCCTTTTACTTTTGAAAATGGCTTCTTTGAATTCCCTTTTACTTTTGAAATAGTCAGGCTTTGTGTGCCTATGGAATATTTTGGGGTGTCTTGACTTTCTGTGGCAGTGAATGAAATGGCATCCCACTCCAGTCTTCTTGCCTGGAGAACCCCATGGACAGAGGAGCCTGGCGGGCTACAGTCCGTGGGGTCACAAAGAGTCAGACAGGACTGAGCGACTCTCACTCACTCACTGATTTTCTGCATCTGTGTTCAAATAAGTTTCTGTTCATCTCTTCTTTCATCCTGTTCTGCTGTCATGCTTGAATAAGACGTGCTCTTCTCATCTTTAAGAATATTGGAAATAGAGGTGTACGGGGAAAACACTCCTAAACCTACAGCTCCGTTGCCCCTCCCCCAGAGTTCCCGTGTAGATGCCGTCCCCATCTAGCTGCAATTTCTGCTACTTTCTGAGCCAGCTCTGCTTTCCTGGTCAGGCCTGTCACAGTGTTATTTGAACTGTTTCCGTTCTTCACCCTGATGTTCCTGCTCTGACCGAGTAAAGCTCGGGTTCCAACAGTTATCCTCAGTATATTAATAGTTCCATACCTTGGTGAATTCTGTACATCCAACAAAAATTTTCTGCTGAATTTTCTGAAAGCGCTGAATGCTCAGACAACTCCAACACCGTGCTATCTTTCTGTAACCCATTTTTACTCATCTTCAAACTGGGGCCTGGGAAGCTCTCTGCTAGTTTTAATTGTCTTCAGATCTGTGTGGAACCCTCTACTTCCAGAGGATTTCTGCTTTGGGGAGTAGATACCTGTTGACAGATTATGCGGTCCCATGCTCTAGGGCTATTACGAGCCTTCTTTTTTAGCTTCTTTTTTTCTTTCTTATAAAGCTGCTCTTCCTGCAAGGGTCAAGCTTCCTGGCTGGTGTTGCCCATCATCCAGTATTCTCAGGTTTATGGGGACACACTGTCGTATATATATTTTGAGCATTTCTCATTTTACTATCTTAGTCACTTTAATTTTGTGAAAGGATTTGGGATATTTCAAAACCAATGTTTCCATTACCAGTGCTGTATTTTTAATCTCTTTAGATAACATATAATTGCCCCGGGTATGTGAGCTCACTTTTTAAAAAATCATTTCCTTCTCCTTCCTTTTTCTCTAAATTTCTGTTTCCATGGTTGGAATATGAGGAGCTTATCTGAACTCGAGGCACAGTATAGAAAGGGTCCCCCTAACCCCTTGTAAATCCCCTGTTGCGCGCCTGGCCCATCTGTCTGATGCTCTCCTTTTAGTGTTTACAGCTGCAAATTATGGCTGGTGGTGAGCCCGACACAACTTCACCCTCCCTTTGCTCTTGAAACCACAGTACATCTCTCTCCATTTTTGCTTCCCGTTTCATCATGCCGCAAATCAAGGCCTTCATTATTGCTCTCTACACTCAATATCGCTAGGCTTGGGAGGCTTACAGATACTTCAGGTGAGCCCTCCCGTCCTTCACACGTAGGAGTGAGTGGCGCCTCCGAGTACACATCCTTGAAACTGTCTTGTTTCCTCAACAGTAGTAGGCATCAGGCACTCTCGTGTTGGGAGACAGATAGCCTGGCAACCAGCTTCTCTCAAGAGTCCCAAAGAGAAGGCAAATGGTCTCTCTGCCTTCAGTGTTTACAAAAAACTATCAAAACACTATTGGACATAAGATTGCCTACAAGGATGTATTGTACAACAAGGGGAATATAGCCAATATTTTGTAATAACTGTAAATGGAAAGTCACCTTCAAAATGTATTTAAAAAATAAAATAGTAAGAAAACTACACAGACACCACTTCTCCCCAGGCTCAAACTGTGGAAACTCACAGAGAGATCAACTCTGCCTCTTCTGCTGCCGAGTCGCTTCAGTCATGCCCAACTCTGTGCGACCCCATGGACGGCAGCCCACCAGGCTCCCCCGTCCCTGGGATTCTCCAGGCAAGAGCACTGGAGTGGGTGCCATTTCCTTCTCCAACGCATGAAAGTGAAAAGTGAAAGAGAAGTCACTCAGTCATGCCCGACTCTCTGCAACCCCATGGATGGCAGCCCACCAGGCTCCCCGGTCCCTGAGACTCCAGGCTAGAGCACTGGAGTGGGCTGCCAGTTCCTCCTCTGAAGGAAGGGAATCCTGCCTCTTCTACTTGCTCACAGTCCCTTCAGCTGAGGATGGACCGGCGGGGATGTTATGCTGTCTTCACCTTCTTCCAGACTTTAGCTTCTTGGCTAAATGTTAATGGTGGAAAATTACATCATCTCTGTGTCATGGCGGATCACCATGTTTGAATCTACAAACCCCAACCTTAAGATGTGTATCTTAGCATAACTTCTCTGCAGAACGCTTATCTTTCAGGCCTATTTTTCTATTAAGTACACTCAACAGGAAGAAAAATGCTGCAAGAGAACAAAGATTTGAGAAGAAAATTAAAATGATACAGTTAATTTTGTAAAAATATCATCCTGATATATTAGTTTGCTAGGGCTATCATAACAAGTACCACAAAGTGAGTGGCTTAAACAACGGAAGTTGTCTAGAATTCTGAGACCAAGGGGTCAGTTGGGGTGCTTTCTCCTGAGGACGAAGCGGAAGAATCTGTCCCATGCCTCTCCCTTAGCTCCCGCTGGTTTTCTGGCGTGCGTCGGTGTTCTTTACCCTGTAGAAGCATTGCCCTGATCTCTGCTCTCATCTCCCCACACTATTCTCCCTGCCTGGGTGGCTGTGTCCAGATTTCCCCATGTTAACATGACATCAGTCTCACTGGATTAGTGCCCATCCTAATGACTTCATCTTGTCGCCATAATAATGCTGTGTCCAAATAAGGTTAGATTTTGAGATATTGTGGGTTAGGATTCTAACTTGTTCTTTTGGGAGGGCAAAAGTCAGCCTATAACACGTGGTTATATTTACATTAAGCAGATTAGAATTTAAGCCACTTGCCTAAGCTTGTGAGTAAAGAAACTAGAATGTATAAAAATCCTCTAACTCAAAATTGGGGGTACTTTTGACATTTAAAGGGCAGGAGCTACGGATGCTAGGCATATTGTAATGTGTCAGATGGCCTTGCAGTTGAAGACTTGCCCAGTGTTTGACCTGGCTTTCTCTTTCTTTTNGTGTCTATCTTGATGAGTTTGGACATTTGCATATACTTATGATATAATCACCACAATCAAGGTACTAAACATATCCATCCCTCTAAAAGTTTCCCGCGTTCTTTTCTGATTCTTTGTTATTTGTTTTGCTTTTTGTGGCAAGAACACCTAACATGAGGTCTGTCCTCTTAGCATTACGCTGAATGAAGTAAGTCTATTATGGTCCCCTTGTGCGATGCATCTCAAGCAGTCAGACTTAAAGCAGCAGAGACTGGAATGCCCGCTGGCAGGGGCTGAGAAGAGGGGTAAGCGGAGAGCTGTTGCTCAGTGGCCGCGAAGTGTCAGTTACGCAAGAGGAGTAAGTCGCAAGGGTCTGCTGCGCGGCCCGCTGCCTGCAGTTCATAACACAGGGCTGAGCCCCGCAGGGCTCTCCAGCGCCCCGCCCGGCTTCCAGGAAGCCCAACGGCCTGAACCAGGAGCTGAACGCACAGCGTGTTTGTGGAAGGCTTTAGTTTTCTATTGAATTTCTAAGGATAAAACTTAGTGTAATGGGAGGAGATGGAGTTGTATCTTGTTCTGAATTCACCGTTTCAGAAGACGGTCCCTGCCTCACAATGCTCGTCGCGGACGCAGCACATCTGCGAGCGCTTCGTGCTCGGGGTCGTTGCGTTCCCAGTGGCTCCACGCATCGGCCCAGCTTCCTGATGGCATCTTCGGCTGCAGCCAGTCACACCTGCGCATCTTCTGTTGAGTGCCTGTTATTTTATCAGAGACAGCTTCACCTTAATTTCTGTTATATTTACTGTTAATAATACAGCCTGTCACTTTTCTGAAAATAACGTGTATTGTCGGTAGGCAGGGTTTCTTTCTTAATTTTAATTTTTCAGTTCTAAATAGAAAAGAGGGAAATGTAAGTGTTTGATACAGAAGGGAATCCTGAGCCTGACAGAGCTGTGGAAAATTCTCTTAATTCACAGACTCATGTCACTTCAAGGTTTGTCCTTCATTTCCATATACCTACTGAGATATTGCTGCTTAACATTTTTCTTTAAGTTGACTCTTATTTTTACTCAAGTTGCAAGCAAAAGAAAATGAAATCACTGTTCTCTATGGAAAACAGTGATCTCTAGCTCAAACAGAAGGTAATCATAAATAAATATACTTTATTTATATTTAAGTTCAATATACCAATATTAAACATTTAACATTAATAAAAATGATACACAAAATCTAAGTAATAATTAATTCATCATATTTTGCCACACAGTACACATGCTACTTTAATTTTTCTAGCAAGACTTTGAAGTAAACACGAATTACATCACATTTACAGATGAAGACACTGTGAGGCAGGGAAATGACGTGGATGCAGAGCCGTACCCTCACCCTGCCGCTGCCCCCGCAGCTCTCTGTCGTTCACCGTCTTCACTCGCTGATGCACTTTGCATTTCTCTGGTTGATTTTCACACGCTGTAGTAAAATGTCTACAAAGATTAATGCCAAGAAGAGAAGAGTCCGGACAACAGCACAGGAGGACCCTGCCCTCACCTCCTTCTGTGGACACATCAGATCGCTAGCCACATGGGGGTCATTTCCCTCCAAAAAAGATCTGAAAGCTACACGAAGCGTTAGAAGGGCCACACTGAGCTGGGCGGGAAATGTAGGCCGTGATCTCGGCAAGTCCCTGCCCGCACCCTGCCACAGGGTCTCACAGTAGAGGGGCCTCAGGCTCCAGTGCTTCTCCCGGGGGGGCCAAGAGGTAGGGCCCCACATCAGACGCCCTGGGACGCCACCAGAGAGATGAGACGCCCTGGCCTCTGGGACGCCACCAGAGAGATGAGGCGGCCTGGGCCCTGAGAACGCCACCAGAGAGATGAGCCCAAAACGCCCGGCTGAGAAAGCTGACAGAGGTGATGTCCAAGGGACCCAAAGTGCTGCAACAAGCTGAGGTTTCCTTTCTAAAGAGCTCACATACAGTCTCACACACCCCAAGACCCAGTGAAAAAACAGCAGTCTGCAAAGCATCTAGGCTGTGTGAAGGGGACTCATCTGCTAACATGAAAGCCTCTGCTGAGGGGCTGGGGGCAGGTAAGACTCTTCCTGGAGACGGAGGCGCTGACCGATGCCATCATTACACTCTCCACCTGCCCCAGGAGCACACCTCTTGCCACTTTATGAAGCGCAATCCTGCTGCCTTGCTGAAGTCAGAGAACATGGGCAGTTGCAACACCAGTCTGCTTCCGGATGCGGTCAGCAAGCATGAACCATCAGTGCATTCTCTCCCTCCCATCCTGAAGCCAGCAAGCCATTCTCCTGCTGCGTCGCTAAAACCCACAGGTGTGTGCAGTCCCGACATCCCCACTGCCTTTCTGAGGCTGGCAAGTGTGCCCCACGCACGTACTCTCCAGCTGCCCTGCTAAAGCCACTGTGTCCACACGGGACGCCCCTTAGTCCCCTGGCCCTGGTGGCCGGGGGTGGGGGGGGTGGAGTTCCTGACTTCCACGGGACTGTAACAACTGGGAAGACTGTTTGCAGCAGCCACCACCCCAGGGAACTGCACACACATAGCCCATCTTTCTGTGAAGAAAATACTTGTCCTGGAGCTTTAGCTTGAGAGACGGGCTTCAGGGTCCCTCACACCTAGGATCTCAGGAAGTGCTCCCAGGAATTAAGCAGTGAGGGGTCACCGTGTCACACTCCCGTGGCCTCAGTGAGACCTCACAGAGAAGCACTTGCACGCTCGTCTGGGGCCCTGACGTGTAGCTTCCGCCCTCGTGGCGCCTCCAGGTGTGCTTCGGCGGGGTGGTCGCAGCTGTGGCCCCACAAGCCCTGCGCACACGTCTGCTTCAAAAGCTGCTGCTGGGCTCTGCCTCCTAATCAACCTAAAACCAGGTGTAAGTGAGAGTCCTCCCTTTGGGACACCAACATGTCTTGGCGTAATCTGCACAAAGGAGGCATATCAAGGCTAAATCAGATGATTCAGACAGTTACAGAAATTTGAGAGACAAAAGAGCTAAGGCAAGTTTAAATAAAGTCATCTTCACAAGCCCACCCCTTTAAGACTGGGATTCGCCTAATGCATAAAGCTCAGAACAGAGGGCCAGGCAGAATGAAGAAACTGAGAAGTATGTGTCAAACAGAATTATAGGCAAAATCTCAGAAAAAGGATTTCAATTCTATGAAGATGAGTAATCTACTTGATAAGAATTCAAAGTGCTGATCATAAAGATGCTCACAAGCTCAGGAGAAGAATGGGTGAACACAGTGAGAACTTCAACAGAGAGATAGAGAATATAAGAAAGAACCCAGCAGAAGCCACAAAGCTGAAGAATCCAGTAGCTGAACTGGGAAACACACTAGAAGGGTTCAACAGCAGACTGTGATGCAGAAGAGAGTCGCCCCGCAAACTAGAAGACAAACGACGAAACTCACCCACACAGAGCAGCACAAAGGAAAAACATGGGGAAGATGAGAGACTCAAAGACAACATCAGTGAGTGACAGCCACATTATGGGAGCCCCCGAGAAGAGACAGAGAAAAAATATCTGTTTGGAAAAATGTCTGAAAATTTCCCAGACCTACAAAAGGAAGCAAACTTCCAGGTCCAGCAAGCCACATCCTGAGAGAGATGAGCCCAGAGAGACCCACACCAAAACGCGCTGTAGCTGAGATGTCAGAAGATACAGACAAAGACAAAATCTTACCAGCAGCAAGAAGCAGGTTAACTGTTACAAATAACGGACCCCAATATGACTATCAACAGACTTCAGCAGAAGTTTTCCAGGCCAAAAGGGAGGGTGTGACATATCCAAAGTGTGAAAGGGAAAAACTTCCAACTTAGAATATTCTGTCCATCACATTTGTCATTCAGGACTGAAGGAGAGAGAAAGACTTTCCTCGTCAAGCAAAAGCTAAAGGCGTTCATCACGACTAAGCCAGCCTTACAAGAAATGTTAAAGAACATTTTTAAGCTGAAAATAAACTGGCATTAGTTAATGACAAGAAGACACAAGAAACTAAAAATCTCACAGGAAAAGGTAACTATATAGTAAAGGCAGGGAAGTGACCCCTTACAAACTGCTATGAAGGTTAAAAGACAAAAGGAGTAAAATTAATTACACCTATAATGATTTGTTAAGAGAATGAATAAAAAAATTTGTAGAATGTGATATTGAAAGCATAAAATGGGAAGGAGTGAAAATGAAGAATTTTGGAATGCCTTGTAAGTTGCTATCAACTTAAAATAGACTGTTATATACATAAGCTATTATATGTAAACCTCATGGCAATCACAAAGCAAAAACCTATAGTAAATACACAAAAGGAAATCAGAAAGGAATCTAAATATAGCTCTACGGAAAGTCACCAAATCGCATGGGAAGTGAAAATGGGAAGAGGAAATGAGCAGAGAGGAAACACAGAACAGCCAGAAAATAATCGACAAAATGGCGTTAGGTGCAAACCCTATCACTTTAAATGCAAACAAACAAAATCCTCCGGTCAAAATACAGAGAGTGGCTGAATGGGTAAGAGCAAGACCCAGCTACAGACTGTCCACTGGAGACTCACTCCAGAAGTAATGAAACTCATACACTGAAAGTGAAGGTATGGGAAAAGATATTCCATAGAAATGGAAGCAAAAAGAAAGCTTGCATAGCTCTGTTCATAACAGAAAGGTTAAAACCAAGTGTCGTAAAAGATGAACAGGAGCAGTGCACAATGATGAAGAGGCGAATCCAGCATGAAGATATAACGTTTATAAACACAAATACCCACCTGGAAGCACCAAAAGCTATAAAGCAAATGTTAACAGACCTAAAGAGAGAGAGAGGACAGAAATAAAATATTAGCAGGAAGCTTTAACACCCTCAGTCAGTTCAGTTCAGTTCAGTCGCTCAGTCGTGTCCGACTCTTTGCAACCCTATGAATCGCAGCACGCCAGGCCTCCCTGTCCATCACCATCTCCTGGAGTTCACTCAGACTCTCATCCATCGAGTCAGTGATGCCATCCAGCCATCTCATCCTCTGTCGTACCCTTCTTCTCCTGCCCCCAATCCCTCCCAGCATCAGAGTCTTTTCCAATGAGTCAGCTCTTCACATGAGATGGCCAAAGTACTGAAGTTTCAGCTTTAGCATCATTCCCTCCAAAAAACACCCAGGACTGGTCTCCTTTAGAATGGACTGGTTGGATCTCCTTGCAGTCCAAGGGACTCTCAAGAATCTTCTCCAACACCACAGTTCAAAAGCATCAATTCTTCGGTGCTCAGCTTTCTTTATAGTCCAACTCTCACATCCATACATGACCACAGGAAAAACCATAGCCTTGACTAGACGGAGTTGGCAAAGTAATGTCTCTGCTTTTCGATATGCTATCTAGGTTGGTCATGACTTTCCTTCCAAGGAGTAAGCGTCTTTTAATTTCATGGCTGCAATCACCATCTGCAGTGATTTTGGAGCCCCCAAAAATAAAGTCTGATACTGTTTCCACTGTTTCCCCATCTATTTGCCATGAAGTGATAGGACCAGATGCCAAGGTCTTAGTTTTCTGAATGTTGAGCTTTAAGCCAACATTTTCACTTTCCTCTTTCACTTTCATCAAGAGGCTTTTTAGCTCCTCTTCACTTTCTGCCTTAAGGGTGGTGTCATCTGCATATCTGAGGTTATTGATATTTCTCCCGGCAATCTTGATTCCAGCTTGTGCTTCTTCCAGCCCAGCGTTTCTCATGATGTACTCTGCATAGAAGTTAAATAAGCAGGGTGACAGTATACAGCCTTGACGGACTCCTTTTCCTATTTGGAAGCAGTCTGTTGTTCCATGTCCCGTTCTAACTGTTGCTTCCTGACCTGCATACAGGTTTCTCAAGAGGCAGGCCAGGTAGTCTGGTTTTCCCATCTCTCTCAGAATTGTCCACCGTTCATTGTGATCCACACAGTCAGAGGCTTCGGCGTAGCCAATGAAGCAGAGCCCTACTGGCTTCAGTTTGTAGACCACTCAGAAGAAAACCAGTGAGGAAGCATAGCCTTAAGCCACACCTTAGACCAGATGCAGGGACACATACGCGCAGAGCGTTCCACCCAGAGGCAGCGGAGCTCACACAGTTCACTTCTCAAGCGCACCCGGAACACTCTCAGGACAGACCACAGGTCAGTGTCACGAAGTCTCCGTAAACTCAAGGAGACTGAAATTGCAATGATCATCTCTTCTGACTACAGCGGTATGTAGTGAGAAATCTGTTACAAGAAGAAAACTGGAGAAAATATAAACCTGTGGAGACTGAGCATCATGTTACTGAATGAACAGCTACTGAGACGCAGAAGGAACTGCAGGAGAAAGCAAAATGCCGAGGGGAAATGAAAACTGACATGTGGCGTGCCGAAATCCATGGGAAACAGCAGCAGTGCTAAGCGGGAGCTCGCAGCCGTACAGGCCCACCTCAGGAAACAGGAAAATCTCAGACACACTTAATACACCTAAAGGAGCTAGAAAGAGAGGTAAAGCCCAAAATCAGCAGAAGAAAGGAAATAATGGAGTGGAAATAAGTGAAATAGGGACTAAAAAGACAAATGGAAAGGTGAATGAAAATAAATAAGAGCTGATTCCTTGCAAGAATAAACTTAAGTTGACAAAGTTTCAGACAGAATCACCAACGAGGGGGGAAAGAAAGAGAGAGTGGATCCAACCATACCCGTACTCGCAGGCTGGCGGAGTCCGGAAGTTCCCTCAGTGTTCCTGTCTGCAGGTGTGCAACAGCTGCCTTGGAACCCAGGGGCTGAGCATGGCAGTGAGGGTATCTTGCAGTACTGTAGGCCAGGAGTCCAAGCCGGGCTTGGCTGAGCACCTCCTCTCCCACGGGGGCTTAGCCGAGGCTAGCTGGCAGTGTTCAGACGGGAGGGGCACTGCTCTGCGCGATCTTGGATGGCGTCTTGAACGTGTGGGAGAGGCTGGAAGTGCCTGCCCGTAGCTTCCTTGACCCGGCGGCCTCTGGGTAGTCTAGGGCCCCAGGAAGCATGCAGAAGCTGGGCCTTTCATGGTCTGTTCTAGGAAATCACCCTGGCACATGAGCTTCCATCCCAAACTGGTACTCTGGGTGGAGCAGACCCAGGGACACCCAGATTCATGCGGGGTCACCTGGACCCCAACTCTTCATAGGAAGTGTGCCCCAAAGATTTTTACTATTTTAAAAATTTTATTGGAATATAGCTGATTTGTGATATTATATCAGAACAGTATGGAGGTTTCTTAAAAAAAAACTAAAATTACATCTACCATATGATACAGCAATCCCACTCCTGGGTACATATCCAGAGAAAAACATAATTTGAAGAGATACATGAATCCCAATGTTCATTGGAGCCACATTTTTAAAACGCCACTTCTGGACTTGTAGAAATGCTTTTGGATGTGTGTGTGTGTGTGTGTGTGTGTGTGTGTGTGTATAGCAAGAAGACATTTCATTTCATTTCTATTTATTTTTTATTTATAAAATTAATTTATTTACTTTAATTAGAGGATAATTACTTTCAATACTGCAGTGGTTTTGCCATACATTAACATGAATCACCCATGGGGGCACATGTGTCCCCCATCCTGAACACCCTCCCACCGCCCTCCCCACCCCATCCCTCTGGGTTGTCCCAGAGCACCCGCTTTGGGTGCCCTGCTTCATGCATCAAATTTGAACTGATCATCTATTTTATATATGCCAATATGTATATGTTTCAACACTATTCTCTCAAATCATTCTACCCTCCCCTTCTTGCACAGAGTCCAAAAGTCTCTTCTTCACATCTGTGTCTCTTTTGCTGCCTTGCACATAGGATTGTTGTTACTATCTTTCTAAATTCCATATACATGTGTTAATATACTGTATTGGTGTTTTTCTTTCTGCCTTGCTTCACTCTGTATAATAGGCTCCAGTTTTGTCCACCTCATTAGAACTGACTCAAACATATTCTTTTTAATGGCTGAGTAATACTCCATTGTGTGTATGTACCACAGCTTTCTTATCCATTCGTCTGCTGAAGGACATCTAGGTTGCTTCCATGTCCTGGCTATTGTAAACAGTGCTGCGATGAACACTGGGGTACACATGTCTCTTTCAATTCTGGTTTCCTCGGTGTGTGTGCCCAGCAGTGGGATTGCTGGGTCGTATGGCACTTCTGTTTCCAGTTTTTTAAGGAACCTCCACACGGTTCTCCACAGTGGCTGTACCGGTTTGCATTCCCACCCGCAGTGTAAGAAGTTCCCTTTTCTCCACACCCTCTCCAGCACTTATTGCTTGTAGACTTTTTGATGCTGGCCATTCTGACCGGTGTGAGGTGGTACCTCATTGTGGTTTTGATTTTCACTTCTCTGATAATGAGTGACGTTGAGCATCTTTTCAAGTGTTTATTAGACATCTGTATGTCTTTGGAGAAATGCAAGACATTTAATTTTGATGCTTGGAAAATTTGCAGTTTTCATATTATATGAAGGGCCGCCAAGTAGGGACCGTGCTCCCTACAACTAAGTTAGCAGAGAACCATGAAAAGTGAAGTTGCTCAGTCGTTTCTGACTCTGCGACCCCATGGACTGTAGCCCACCAGGCTCCTCTGTCCATGGGACTTTCCAGGCAATAGTACTAGAGTGGATTGCCATTTCCTTCTCCAGGGGATCTTCCCAACCCAGGGATTGAACCCGGATCTCCCGCATTGTAGACAAACACTTTACCCTCTGAGCCACCAGGGAGGTCCTAAGAGAACCATGGGTCCAGTTATTTTTGCTACGATCAGCCAGTTTCTCCAGCCTGATTTGAGACCTCACTTGAGACTTGGCCTGCTCTGAAATAGGAAGCATTTTATGACGCTTTTATGATGTTCTGATGATTCTCCAGTAAGTCCGTTCACTCTCACAGAAGATTAATGTTCTGTGTTTTCCTCCCCTGTCTTTCGCACCCAAGAGGTGACACTCATAAATGCAAACGCAGTTAATGGCTTCAAAGAGACACTCGCCAAAGGGAAGGGCCTGAAAGAACCTGGCCGAGGGCAGCACGCACTGCTTGACGGAAGGGTCTGCCCTGCAGTTTATCCTTCCATTTGCCTGGCTTCACGCTTTGTCCTTGTAAATGGAGGTAACCTTCCTGGTCTGCTATTCATACATCTGAACAAGCTGAGAAAGCCTGTTCTTTTCTACACCCACGGCTAAGCCTGCATTGTTTAATGAACGAGCAGTTTTACGTCAGACGTTTATTGAGGGGGCCTGTGCTCACTCCAGCTCTTCAGCCAGGATGATCAGAGCAAAGCGAGGCGGACATGTGGCTCAGGTCTCTGTGTTCATTAGGAAGGGCTTAGCTGGGGCTGTCCTGCCACGACTGAGCTGTCACGATGCCGCCTAGCTAGCTAGATTCCTGGGGACCTTCGCTTCCTGGAGGTCAGCCTTCCCGACTTAACACAGACACCGGCATAAAACAGTAACAGCCCCCATGGGCTGAGTGCCCACCGCCGGCCGAGCTCTGTGCTCTGCCCTTTGCCTGTGATGCGTCTCCTGCTCTTCCTCGCATCCACCCTTGGAGGCAGATCCTAGTAATACCCCCACTTCACAGTTCAAGAAACCGACTCACAGAGAAGTTGAGGGGATCAGTCAGAAGGTAGGTCCAAGCATGTCCACCCCAGCTGCCCATCCAGGACACTCTGGCCCTCCATCCCCTGCCCTGGCCTCTGAGCAGGGAGGGCTAGACTTGCCAGCTACCATAGGTGTCCTGGGGGATAATGGCAGACTGGGAAGGCAGGGATCCACTAAGTGGGGTGGGGATAAATTAGAGTTTGGAATTAAATTATATACACTACTACATACAAATATATGTATATATTTATATATGTAGTCATTTCAGTTCAGTTCAGGTCAGTCTCTCAGTCGTGTCCAACTCTTTGCAACCCCATGGACTGCAGCACGCCAGGCCTCCCTGTCCATCACCAACTCCCAGAGTATACTCAGACCCATGTCCATTGAGTCAGTGATGCCATGCAACCATCTCGTCCTCTGTCATCCCCTTGTCCTCCGGCTTTCAATCTTTCCCAGCATCAGGGTCTTTTCCAATGAGTCAGTTATTTGCATCAGGTGGCCAAAGTATTGGAGTTTCAGCTTCGGCATCAGTCCTTCCAATGAACACTCAGGACTGATCTCCTTCAGGATGGACTGGTTGGATCTCCTTGCAGTCCAAGGGACTCTCAAGAGTCTTCTCCAACACCACAGTTCAGAAGCATTAATTCTTCAGCGCTCAGCCTTCTTCACAGTCCAACTCTCACATCCATACGTGACCACAGGAAAAACCATAGCCTTGACTGGACGGACCTTTGTTGGCAAAGTAATGTCTCTGCTTTTGAATATGCTATCTAGGTTGGTCATAACTTTTCTTCCAAGGAGTAAGTGTTTTTTTATTTCATGGCTGCAGTCACCACCTGCAGTGATTTTGGAGCTCAGAAAAATAAAGTCTGACACTGTTTCTACTGTTTCCCCATCTATTTGCCATGAAGTGATGGGACCAGATGCCATGATCTTCATTTTTTGAATGTTGAGCTTTAAGCCAACTTTTCCACTCTCCTCTTTCACTTTCTTCAAGAGGCTCTTTAGTTCTTCTTTGCTTTCTGCCATAAGGGTGGTATCATCTGCATATCTGAGGTTATTGATATTTCTCCCAGCAATCTTGATTCCAGCTTGTGCTTCATCTAGCCCAGCGTTTCTCATGATGTACCCTGCATAGAAGTTAAGTAAGCAGGGTGGCAATACACAGCCCTGATGTGCTTTTTTCCCTATTTGAAACCAGTCTGTTGTTCCATGTCCAGTTCTAACCATTGCTTCTTGAGCTGCATACAGATTCCTCAAGAGGCAGGTCAGGTGGTCTGGTATTCCCATCTCTTTAAATATTTTCCACTATTTATTGTGATCCACACAGTTAAAGGCTTTGGCATAGTCAATAAAGTAGAAGTAGATGTTTTTCTGGAACTCTATTGCTTTTTTGATGATCCAACAATACATATGTATTTATGTATTACATATTTATATATAACACACCACTTCATGGCAGATAGATGGGGAAACAATGGAAACAGTGACAGACTTTATTTTCTTGGGCTCCAAAATCACTGCAGATGGTGACTGCAGCCATGAAATTAAAAGACACTTACTCCTTGGAAGAAAAGCTATGAACCTAGTCAGCGTATAAAAAGCAGAGACATTGCTTTGCCAAGAAATGTCCATCTAGTCAAAGCTGTGGTTTTTCCAGTGGTCATGTATAGATGTGAGAGTTGGACTGTGAAGAAAGCTGAGCGCCAAAGAATTGATGCTTTTGAACTGTGGTGTTGGAGAAGACTCTTGAGAGTCCCTTAGACAGCAAGGAGATCAAACCAGTTCGTCCTAAAAGAAATCAGTCTTGAATATTCACTAGAAGGATTGATGCTGAAACTGAAATTCCAATACTTTGGCTACCTGATGTGAAGAACTGACTCACTGGAAAAGACCCTGATGCTGGGAAAGATTGAAGGCAGGAGGAGAAGGGGAAAACAGAGGATGAGATGGTTGGATGGCATCACTGTCTCAATGGACATGGGTTTGAGTAAACTCTGGGAGTTGATGATAGACAAGGAGGCCTGGCGTGCTGCAGTCCATGGTGTTGCAAAGAGTCAGACAGAAATGAGCAACTGAAGTGACTTACTCTATATAAAACAGGGACTCCCGGGGTGCATCAGTTGGTAAAGAGCCTGCCTGCAATGCAGGAGACCCAGGTTTCATCCCTGGGTCAGGAAGATTCCCTGGAGAAAGAAATGGCAACCCATGCCAGTATTCTTGCCTGGAGACTCCCATGGAGGGAGGAGCCTGGCAGAATACAGTCCGTGATGTCACAGAAGAGTCAGACATACTGAGTGACTAATGCTCACTCATATATAAAACAGATGAGCAACAAGGTCCTAGTTTATAGCGCTGGGAGCTACCCCCACATGTTGTCATAATGTATAATGGAGGAGAATCTGAAATAGTGTGTGTGTGTGTGTGTGTGTGTGTGTGACTG
>SJYQ01002765.1:136008-160922 GCA_006410935.1 Redunca redunca | reverse complement strand
TTGGAAGGAATGATGCTGAAGCTGAAACTCCAGTACTTTGGCCGCCTCATGCGAAGAGTTGACTCATTGGAAAAGACTCTGATGCTGGGAAGGATTGGGGGCAGGAGGAGAAGGGGACGACAGAGGATGAGATGGCTGGATGGTATCACCGACTCGATGGACGTGAGTCTGAGTGATGGTGATGGACAGGGAGGCCTGGCGTGCTGCGATTCATGGGGTCGCAAAGAGTCGGAGACGACTGAGCGATTGAACTGAACTGAAGGCGGGGGGGGGGATAAACTGGGAGATTGGGATTGACACATTCACATGACTATATATAAAATAGGTAACTAATAAGGACCTACTGTTGAGCATAAAGAACTGTAGTCAATATTCTGTGATAACCTATATGGAAAAGAATCTAAAAGTGAGTGGATATATAGGTAACAAAACTGGTTCCCTTTGCCGTACAGCAGAAGCTAATCATTATAAAGTGCAGCCATTCTAAACTGACCGTTACGCCTCGTGACTCAACTGTACGCCAGTTGTTTTGTTTTTTGTTTTTGTTTCAATAAAGTACAGGCAAAGGGGTGGCAGCTGGAGAGGCGGCCACTGAGAATGGAGAGAAAGTTGGCAGCCTGCAAACAGCGGAGGCATCATGGTGCTTGGTGCGGGAGACAATGGGGCCCCTCTGAATGTGAAAGGAAGAAGTGTTTTTGCTCTATCTAGAAGCCCTGGTGTGGAGATACCTCTCAAAGCTGAAAGTGCTTTCTAAGAAACAATCCAATTGTCAGTCTTAGCAGCTTGGCAGGATGTTCAAATGAATTCACATTTTCACATGCATATTTGAATCAGAAATGGAGTAAAAATCGTCTTATTATAGAGAGCACTTTTTGCCATTTCCAACATGCTTGACTGGAAAAATTATGAGCATCTTGTGTGAAGACTTGAGTCCTGGCTGAGTCATTGACATTCTTTACATGACCTTGGCCAAGGTGTTTCACCTTCAACATCTTATCTGTAAGAGGTGAACAGAGATAATACTTATATCTTAAAGCTTTTAAGAGGGTCAGATAAGGGAAATAAGTGGAAGAAAATATAGCGATGATTCTTCAGCTTCCTGAGCCTCAGTTTTCTCATCTGGAATATGGCCACAATAGTGAGAACATATCCTTAATGGGCTTAAGTGAAATATTGCTTGTCCATGCAGAGCACAGTGCCAGGCACACGAATGCTTACTGAATATTAGTGATCAGTCTTGCAACCAGCTTTATTATTGAAAATTAGAGTTCATCTTCTAATGAGGAACTCTGTTCTTTTAATACAGAGTTTAGAGTGCCTCCCAAGTTTAGGCTGGGCGCTCTGCTTTGCATGTGGGAGAGTGCAAGAGGAAAAAGATACAGTTCTTGATCTTCTGTACTTTATACGCTTTTGAGAAAGAAAGACAGATCAGATAATCACATGGCCTGTTAAGTAGTTTGCAGAAAAACAACAGTCTGCTGTGGAAGGGAATAACGGGGGATTGGACCAGACACAGTGTACAAGAAGGATTTCATCATGGAAGGATATTTGAATTGAATTTNTGTTAAGTAGTTTGCAGAAAAACAACAGTCTGCTGTGGAAGGGAATAACGGGGGATTGGACCAGACACAGTGTACAAGAAGGATTTCATCATGGAAGGATATCTGAATTGAATTTTGAAGGATGTGGGAATTTACTCCATGGAGGAAAGAATGAAAGCACCCCAGGCAAAGAGAGCTGTGTGTGCAAAGGTCCTGGGAGAGGGCGTCTCGTGTGAGAAAAGGAGAGAACACCAGGGTCCTTGGAGAGCCACGTTCCCGTGGGGGCGGGGAAGGAGCCAGGGGTCAGGTCACTGTCATGCTGAGGCCATGACAGCTAGCGATGGCCGCCGGGCTCCAAGTGTTCTGAGCAGGAGGTGCAGGATGATCGCGTTTTTCAGAGATCACTTTTGCTGCCACATGAGGCAGGTGGTGCTCACGCGTGGTGACGATCCCTTGGACCAGTGGGTGCGCAGAGAGTGGCGTGAAGTCCAGCCGCATCAGCGTCACTGGGAGTTGTGAGAAACCGAGTCAGATCCGGAGGTGCGTCCGAGAGTCTGTGTTTTTAGGAGCCACCCCCCCAAGGGGATTGAAGTTTGAGGAACCCTGCGTAAGTATAGGATGTGCCCAATTAAGACGGGAGAGAATGGATTTAGAAGCGATTTCACAAGTTTAGCTCCTGGAAATGACAATGCTGAGTGATGCCTTGATTTGAGGGATAAGAGAGAAGTCAGTGTCAGGAGTGTCTCTAAAACGGGTATCTGCAGCAGAAGCCACCTTACCTGTTTTCTGTGCCTTATTGGGTTCGTATTTGAGATGAGACTACGTGAGTTGGGGTCTTTCTGTCTTTGCTTTTTAATATTTACTAATCTACAGAGTACCGGTGAGAGGACCCAAAAGACATCATATTATAACTGACATCAAGTGAAAAAAAGGATCTTATGGCTTGGAACATCTGTACTGATGGACAATGAAACAAGCTATAACCAGAAGGCTGATTTCCTCTATGATAAGGAGAACTATTTTTCTTGAAGTCTTAACTTCCCCAGAATTCTTCCATTTCAAGTCTACTAAATAATCTTTTGAAATGTTATGTTCCACTATTTTTTAAAAAAAACACTCTGTTTTAGGAATATAGTAAGAATCAAACAGTGACAGAAATCTTGCTAACAATTCTAAGAAAAGATACTGTTGAACGGGGAAATGTTAACCTCAGAATGTGTTCTGAAGTTAAAAAAAATCCCCTCTGCTTAAGGTTGTTTTATTGTGTAGAATATAATTTAATGGTTTTAATATATTTTAATAGTTTGGAAAGCTACCTGTTCTCCTGAATAAGAGAGATTGCCAGAGTAGAAATTTCTTGCACATTTTAGCTTCTTTCTCGAATGTTTCAGCTGCTTTGTCCTGATTCTAAAGACTCTTTGACCACAATCTCGTTTCACTCCTTCAGCCTTCTGATTTGAATGGATTTTGCCCTGTGATGCCACCTAGACAGCCCCAAAGTAGCTTCTACTGATGGAACTGGAAGAAAAGCCTTGTCAGGGATCTCTCTGGGTGGTTGACAGTTAAGCCTAGTTTTCAGGTGAAATATCGTTAAGTCTATTCTCATTATTGAAAGAGAAAGGATATAGTTACCCTCTATTCTGGAGGAGGGTTGTCTGAATAATCTTTTAGCACATACCAGTATGACATTCATAATCTCAGTTCCACTTGAACAAAGACGCTACCTGATTCTTGCACTAACAAATAGTGCTTCTCAAATACTGTGGCAGGTGAGACTTCCAAAGACTCAAGAGCTAGCCACTACTGTACAGTAACCTGTAGGCTTCCTCACAGGGAGCTGGCCAAGTAGTGACTGCCAGCCATATCTGGTGGGATGCCTGTTTTACAAAGGAAAGCAGTCACGTGCACTTTTTATGTGCTATGTATTACTGCTTGTGCACGACAGCTGCAGGCTTAAGTAGCTGAGAAAGAGAATGGCAACGTCAAAATACTTCCCATTTGGTTTGCCAACCTCTGAAGATGAACGTGCCATAGCCGTTAGGTTGACTACCAAACTGAAACTCTTATGTTTAAGAGAATTCCAAATTGTCCTGTTTGAATTACAGCTACAGGCTCAAAATGCACTTTGTGAAAAATTTCGTAAGTGCATTTTTTAAGAGATGCTACATCTACATTTATGTATATATATAATATATACATATTATATAGGAGAAGGCAATGGCACCCCACTCCAGCACTCTTGCCTGGAAAATCCCATGGCTGGAGGAGCCTGGTAGGTTGCAGTCCATGGGGTCCCTAACGACTCAGCGACTTCACTTTCACTTTTCACTTGCATGCATTGGAGAAGGAAACGGCGACCCACTCCAGTGTTCTTGCCTGGAGAGTCCCAGGGACGGGCGAGCCTGGTGGGCTGCCATCTATGGGGTCACACAGAGTCGGACACGACTGAAGCGACTTGGCAGCAGTAAAAGCCACAGTGATACATTAATAGAAACAAATATCTTCGTTACCCCAACCCTTCATGCGTAGAAGCTCTGGGAAATAGCTGGTACTGTACAATGCCATCAGCTTGGGTCTGTTTTATTTCTTTGATGTTTGTTTTAGCTGGAGGGTAACTGCCTTCCGGCGTGGTGGTAGTGTCCGCTGTGCCGCAGCGTGAATCAGCCAGACCCCCTCTCTCCTGGGCCTTTCCCCCACCCCGCCCCGCCCCCAGGTCGTCTCAGAGCCCCGGCTGAGCCCGCGTGCCACAGGGCCGCCTCCCGCTAGCTGCCCGTTTCGCAGGTGGTCGTGTACACACGGCACTGCCGCCCTATCCGTTTGTGCCCCGCCTCCTTCCCGCGCTGGGCCAAGTCCAGTCTCTACACGCACGTCTCTTCTGTACTTTTCTTGTCGAGGGAAGTGCCTGTGATCGTCTGGAAGCCGGTAGGAAAACGCGACGCACAGACTTGTTTTTGTCGAGATGCTGTCGGTCTCGGGGCAGGCCTGCAGGTGCGAGCAGCCTGCAGGTGCGAGCAGCCTGCAGGTGCGAGCAGCCTGCAGGTGCGAGCAGCCTGCAGGTGCGAGCAGCCTGCAGGTGGGGCAGGCCTGCGGGTGCGAGCAGCTCCGCTCGGCGCGGAGGGCCCGGCGAGCCTCCCCAGGCACCGGTCCCGGCGGGACGCCGGCGCGTGCAGGAGAGAAGCGGGGCGCTCGGGGCGCGCCTGGCTGTTCCCCGTCCCGTGCCCGCCGAGCTGTGACTCGCGCAATCTGGCGCCCTGTCTCCGAGTCTTCGCCGAGTCGAGTTCAGTCCGTGGAAGGGATGCTCAGTGTCTGTGGTCGCCATGCTCTCGGAGAGCGGTAAACTGGCCCCTAAAACTGCCGTCATACGTTTATGCTTCGGAAAATTGTCGAGAATCCTTAACGAGCTCTTTTCAGTTCCCGTTTCCTTGTTTCCAAATTCTCATCTCAAACTTTTAGCTTTCTCCCGTAGGATTTATTTTCCATCCCCTTTGCCTTACTTGCCCGGGCTTTTAAACACAGGTTCTAACTCTGTGCCTAATTGCTTAAAAAGGACTTAATTAATGTGGAGCTTGTTACGTGTCCTGGCCTTTTTTTAATCAATAACATATATAAGTACAATGTTTCCTTTTTAAAAATCATAAAAGCCGCATTATTTTCTCATATGAGAACTATTCCTTTTTTTGTTTTCTTAATGCTTGGAGAAATGCCCTGTTTTTTCAACACAAAGCCAAGGAAATAGAGAATCATATGACTTGAGGTCTAATTCCACCTCTTTCAACAGTAACGTTAGCCGTTTTGCACCGTTTACTCACCCACCCTGAACTCAGGGTCTTCATCTTTACCATAAAGTGTTCCTTGTATCATCTCTAAAGGTCTTTTCTAAATCCAGCAATCTGGAAAGATTTTGTTCCAGCTTAATTCTAGATTTGATGTTCAAGGAAGTGCTGAATATTTCTCCTGTTTCCTTAATGAAAAAAATCATGAAATTTTTCATATATACACAAAATACAGAGATTTTTATAACAAACACCCACCCTGAACCCCCCCTAACAAATATTAACACTGAACTGTTAATTAACACTATTGGTTTCCTTGGTAGCTCAGACAATAAAGAATTTGCCTGCAAAGCAAGAGACCTGGGTTCGATCCCTGGGTCGGAAAGATCCCCTAGAGAAGGGAATGATTATGCACTCCAACATTCTTGCCTGAAGAATTTCATGGACGGAGGAGCCTGGCGGACTACAGTCCATGGGGTCGCAAAGAGTCAGACACTCACACACGGAGCCATAGTTGTGCCTGACTTTTTTTTTAATGATTAAAGAATCAAAGCATTATATATTCAGGTAAACTCCTTACTTAATAGACAAAAAGCACAAAATACTTTTATAGGTATTGACCTCTTCAGAGCTCTTAACCATGAGAAGTAGATATATATCCAGTATGCAAATATAAATTGATTCTGGTTATTGGAGGCAAAAAAATTTATTGAAAGCATATGGTGCAACATATGGAACCAAACAAAGGAATGAGCAGCCAGTCTTTGAAAAAACAAGAAGCAGTGGTGTTCCATGAGGTCTCGGAAGCAGGAATAACAAGCAAGATTTTTCTGGTCTTCACTGTTAAATAAATCTGCTTCCTTCGTTTTTGATCTTGGGTCCCACTGTCCAAGATTGCGGTTACCAGAGGAGAAAGAATGACTGGTCCAGCAGGAAGGATGCTCCATCCTTCCAGTGAAGGCTGCCCCACGCACTGGGTGGGGCAGTTTATCAAGGCGGCACATGGCGAGAAGTCTTCATCTCCCATGGAAGACGGGGGTGCGGTGGCCGGGCAGGGATGCTGTTCTGCTGAACATGTGAGATGTCTGCCGTGCTAACAGAAGCGACCATGAGAAAGGGCGTCTCGTGCCTCTGATTACACGGGAGTGTGGCCGATAACCCCAGCTGCCATCCTCTGAAGCACATCGCACCAGACTTTGCCAGGGCTGCTACCAGCCGTGACTGAGCGAGGCAGGGCTGCTGAGACAGGTCCGTTCCGAGGAGAGGCGGTGATGCTCTGATGGTTGGCTTGGCTAGATGACTCCGTGATGGCCTCGGGAACTTTCCGTGGAACTGCACTGAGATCTAAGACACTCTCACCCAGGTCTTCTCCCTTCTCTCTCGCTTTCGCTTGACCTGAGATCCGCACTGTGGTCTTCCCATCATTTGCTGCAAAGAGGACCAGCAAGCGCCCACAGTTATTGATTAATATTCAGAACATTCATTAAGCAGCACTTAAGAACCGCAGGCCAGAGCCTTATTCCACCTTGCCCTACATTCTATATCCCTTTACCCTGTTCTATTTTTCTTTTTGTTGTAGCATTTAAAGCCCCCTAATAAACCACACGGTTGTTTGTAGTTTGTTCTTTTTCTCTCGGAAGTAGAGTATAAGTTCTCTCCAGACACAGGGCAGATATCTGTTCTGTTTGGTTTACTGATGTGTTTCCCAACACTCAAAATAGTTCCTGGCCGTTGCAGGCACTCAGCAAAAGTATGCTGAATGAATGAATAACTTTATGTCCAATTGCTTGCAATGCAATCTCCAAGTATTTCCTTTTGGGTCCTAGACTAAGTAGTTCCAGAGTCCCAGACCCCCTTAACCACGCTGATGTAGGTTGGCATTATGCTTGTTGGTACCAACAATTATTCCCCTCACCCTGCAAAGACCATAGATTTATCCCTCTAAAGCCTTGTGCAATTAGAGAGGGTTAGCTTGATCCTCCGATTCTCATTTAATCCAAGTTCTTTTATACCGAACAACTGCAAGTCTAAAGAAATCTTAAATTGCTTTCCTTAAAGTCAAGTATCAAGGGAGTGAGTTTGTCTCAGCATCTTGTTCTCAGAAAGAAGTGGCTTCTGAGGAGCAGTCGTGGGGCCAAGCCTGTCGGATGAGACGTCTGTCTGCTCGCTGACAATGGTCAGGCGTGGCTGGCCTTCTTTCCCCGAGGGACCCCCTGGAGAAACGCCCAGGCCCAGTGTTGGGTGGGCTCAGTTCTGTCTTCATCTGCAGAGAAGAGAAGAACGTAGGGCATGCTGTATGTGTCCTGCCCGCAACTACGGTGGCACAGCGATCACCATTTCTAGGGAAGAGGCAGAAACACCCTGGGGAGAGGGGTCAAGCACAGGTTTTGTGAATGAGGTCAGGACCTGATGCCGTGTATGTTAACAGCGTAGGGAACTGCACCTGAAGCCTGGAATAACAGTTTTCGTAACTGCATCCTCATTGTCTCAGTGAGGGGACTAAAAACAGTACCGGAGGTGGTTTTCAGCTCTCATTGTCTATTCGGTTATTGAAGAAAATTTAAAAATTAGGGCCATGTGTACCTAAGTGATGGATGTATTCCAGTCTAGAACTAAAGTAGCTGAATTTTACTGCAAATGGAGTTTCTCCTGTTATTTTGGGGTTGAGAGGGAAATTTGTTGATTATCCAAAGGTTTTATTTCACTTTTGTCTCTTCTAATATGACATTTTAAAAAGAATATGTATCATTATGTTCTAGTGCACAGGTAGAAAGAAAGATTAAACTCAACTCTTACAGCACTGTTCATAGATGGCGATCATTCCCAGAAGATTAGAGTAAAGCCACATTAGAAATCGAACTCAGGCCTGGGTTTAAAGCCTGCTGTTTGACACTATTTAGCTGTGGGACCCTGGAGAAAACGCCACACATGGCAGGTTCCCCAGCTGTAAACTGTGGGTCAGTCTGTGAAAATGTCGGTCAGGGAGATAGATGAGAAGTTTACCCAGAATGCACAGATAGCTTGTGGCTCAGTGTCCGGCACACGGTGGTGGTTTATTCACCAAGTCATGTCCGGCTCTTGCAGCCCTGTGGACTGTAGTCTATCCCGCTCCCCTGCCCATGGGATGCTCCAGGCAAGAATCCTGGAGTGGATTGCCATTTCCGTCTCCAAGGGATCTTCCCGACCCAGGAATCAAACCCAGGTCTCCTGCAGATTCTCTACCGACCCAACTGTGGAGGAAGCCCATAACAGAAGTTAATGAATGAGAGCTGTCCCTAAACATCACATTGTCAGGAATCCCTTAGCTCCGCTTCTCACTGGCCTGTAATCGGCTATCATGGCTCCCCCTGTAAACCTATCCCAGATGAATTTGTGGCTACCCACACGTGAAAAATTCTCTCGGTTGTAGGTAAGAATTACCTCTATCAGAAGCAGTTAGGTTTTCTTAAGGCAAGTAATAAATAGCTTCAAATCTCCGTTAAATGATTTGTTGAGCAAGGTTGTTGGCAATATTGACTAAAGCACATCGTGGAGATATTTTTCAGATCTCAAGTTCCCAGGCTCCTCTTGTGTTTAATTGTTAGAGATTTTTGAGGACCCTGATACATACTCCTGGGAGAGGAAAGAAGTACTTTTATTTAAGAAGAGACAAAACTTGGAACAAAATGGAAAGATGAAGAAAAAAGAAAGAAAAACTTGGCACATTCTATGCAGCCAAGATCAGTTGATTGGTATCTACCCCTCTTTCCTTCTTCTTTTTAAACTTTCCTTTCCCTCTTTCTTTTTTTAAGCTACCCTAACTCAAAGCAGAACTTTTCTCAGAGTCTGAAGTGGGGTATCTGTTAGAACTGAATCATGGATAATACATGTAGAGGGGTCATGGCTTCGGTAACCCCGTCCTGAACTCCTTATTTCCTACTGCAGATCTCTAGAGTTGCCAGAATTCCACTATATATTCCTTTATGCTTATTCTAGCAAAGCTGAAGACAAGGATCTGAGAAGAGAAGGAAAGGAAGAAACCATCACCCACACTCCACCGCTGTGAGCCGTCCGTGTGTGTCCGCCTAGGTTTTTTTTTTCTTTTTCGCTCTAAAGAAGCAAGTGCTGGGCTGTGCTTAGTCGCCCAGTCAGGTCTGACTCTTGCAACCCCATCGACTATAGCCCGCCAGGCTCCTCCGTCCATGGGATTCTCCAGGCAAGAACACTGGAGTGGGTGGCCATGTCCTCCTCCAGGGGATCTTCCCGACCCAGGGATCAAACCCAAGTCTCCTGCATTGCAGGTGGATTCTTTACCAGCTGAGCCACAGGGGAAGCCCAAAGAAACAGGCTTTAAAAATTTAAAACACGTTGTTTCCTGAGATCTTCATTTTTCATTAAATGTTGAAATGAAAGGTGTCCTTAGACCCCGCCCAGCTCAGCGAGATCTCCAGCTGACTTGGGTCCCGTCCCACCAACCCCGGCCTGCCTTCCACTGCTGCACAAGGTGTCCGGGCCCCCGTGTTCTTAAGTTCGGTGCTTTAGGGTCCTGGGGCATTTGGAGGAGAGCTGTCCACTCAAGGCAGATTCCCTGGGAACGGAGCACAGATCTGAAACACACACGGGCTGCACCATAGACGGATGGTCCTCGGAAGAGGTGTTTCCTGCAGGGAAGTTGAAGGAAGGCTTCCTGCAGGTTAGAGGTGGAGGCTTTACCTGCCGATCCACCGAAGAACCCTTGCTTCCGTCACTTAGAGCAGCAGGGTGCCCGGAAGCCCTGGAGACGCTGCTGTGGGGCTTGTCTTCCCGGGACTTCTTCCTCCTTTGGAATCTTCTCTTAGATCACCGCCTCACCCCACCGTCCCATTCTTGCTTTCCTTTCCCATCCCACGAAAATAGATCCTCCATGTTGATAAAGTGTCTGGGATGCTATGCTGATTCTTTTAAGCAAGCAAGCAGTGAAAAGCCATTGGGTGTTTTTAATCACGACCCTGTATTTTCACAGATTCTTTAAGCAGCCTGGGGAGAAAACCCAAGGGTAGAGAGAAGGCATTTGAAGAGTGGGCGAGAGATGGTTAGGGCAAGGACGAGGCAGAAACTACCGTGCTAAAGAGACTCACCTGCAACACTCATCCCTTGCCCCACTCTTTCTGCTGCAGACCCTGCGGTCCCGCCACTCAGCCTCCGGTAGCAGGGCCTTGTTGACACACCTGCCGCCCTTTGGCGACACCCTCCCCGGTATTACATTCCCTGGCTGGGTTTCTAAACACTGTCAACCCTTTATCACAGCGCCAAGTTTCCAGCACTGAGACTGGAAAGCGACACCCGCCAGGTTTGCTGTGAAATACGAGGAGCACCTCAAAGTGTTGCGCCGCCCAATACTGACGCTGTTCACACAGGGCGCTGTGTTATCGTAGCCCCAGTGTCAACACCTATTTATCGTTAAAAACCCGGTCAAAATCCTGCTTGATATAAGGCTCAGGCAAAGGGTGCCCGGCTTCCCAGGTGGCTCAGCAGTAAAGACCTTGTCTGCTAACGCAGGAGGCCGGGCTCCATCTCTGGGTGGGGAAGATCCCCTGGGGAGGAAGGGGCAACCCACTCCGGTATCCTTGCCTGGAGAACCCCATGGACGGAGGAGCCTGCAGGGCTGCAGTCCACGGGCTTGCAAAAGAGCCAGACGTGACTCAGCACCCGAAGGACAACAGCAAAGCGCCCGTCCCACTCGCTGCCGCTGTCTCACTGGGGCCGCAACGCGCGCTCCATCGTGGCAGCACAGCTGCTCGGGAGAAGGGGGCAACTCTCCGCTCAACCTTCTCTACATTTCTGCCTCCTTGTATTAGGTTACTGAACCATGAACTCATACTGGAAACCTCACCATTAGTCTACACGTTGCCAAATATAATCTTTTGGGGGTATGTGGAAACTATGTACCTTCTTTCAATTATAAATATCACCAGCTCAGATTCTCTTGCACCCTTGTTTACCAGTGAAGTAAAGGCAAGTACCAAAAATGGAGACGTGGGACCTTCCACCAGGTTTCAACCCTATGTGATTATTTATGCACTTCCGAAAATACAGTTTACCATGTAGGGTATAAACCTTGTTTTCTCCCCATGAATTGTATTTATCTGCGGAAATCAAAGGTGTTATTAACTTAAATCTTGGCAGAGCCTCATCTGCTTTAGTGCTCACCAACCCACATGGTAATTACTGTTGCTATATACAGAGGGAGTTAAGACTGACACGATGTCTGCCCTCTAACCCTGCTTTTAAGAACCTTTCCCATCTTTGGATTGGAGGCCGAGGGGCTTTCTTCCTCGCTTCTTAACCCTAAGAGAGATTTATTGTACCAGGTCCGGGTGGCTGATGAGCGAAAGGCACTGCGTGACCGTTGTATCTGCGGGTAAGAAAGGAAGCAGCAGACCCCGGGGGCTGCTCTGAGTTATCACAGCCACTCAGGGTTAAAGGTTTTGTCAGAGTCAGGGTGGAGACACTGAAGACAGCAGGGAAGGGAAAGATCAGTGAGCAAGTTAAGCAGGAAGGGTGTTGCTTTGAACCTGATTGGTAGGTTTCCGCATTGGTTCTCTTCTTCTGGAAGGAGGAGCAAATGACTTACGCTTTGCTTTCTAACATGAAGATGCCCAAAGCCATATCTGTAAGCAAGTTGGTGTGGTTAAACAGGACGGCAGCCGAAGGCAGAAAGGGGGAGGGAGCGCGGAGGGAGGGAAGGAAAGAAGGAGAAAATAGGCGTATGGGTCATTTACACTGCTCCTGACTCGCTTGTCGTATACACAGTGGGAATGCAGACGGTAGCCTAGTTGATGTCACCTCATTACACAGTTTGTATTTAGAGCACCCACGTTAATGAAGGGGCTTCCCAGGTGGCTCTCGTGCTAAAGAGCCCGCCTGCCCATGCAGAGCTGGGAGGGACTCGGGTTCGATCCCTGGGTGGGGAAGATCCCCTGGAGGAGGGCGTGGCAGTCCCCTCCAGTGTTCTTGCCTGGAGAAGCCCAGGGACAGAGGAGCCTGGTGGGCTGCCACCTGTGGGGTCGCAAGGCTCTGATACGCTGAAGCTGCTCAGCAGCAGCAGCGCGCATGTGTCAGGCCCAGCCTCCCGCTTACCCCTCCAGCTCCTACCCTCATTGGGAACCATAAGTAAGAAGCTCACTTGTGCCTCTTTTTTTTTCAGATCCCACATGTAAGCGATAGCAAAGATATTTGTCTCTGTCTGGCTTACCTCACTCGGTGTGATATGATCATCTCTAGGTCCACCCATGTTGCTGCAAACGGCATTACTTTGTTCTTTATTGGGGTATTAAGTATCACTTTTAAGAATATGTTCTTGAAATAAAACATATATACTGAAAAATACATGCGTGTAGAGTCTGATAAGTTTCAAACCCTGAGTACTCCTATGTAATCATCACAAACGTCACCAAAGACAGACCAGCATCCCAGAACCTCCTGGCCTGTGTTCCCTCCCAGTCTCCCAAAGGAAGCCGCTAACTTGACCTGTAACAGCATAGATTAGCTTTGCTTGTTTTTGTACTTAGTTTAAATGGATTTTACTCCTCCGTGTCTGGCTGTTTTTATTCAACAATATGTTAGTCTACTGCCAATTATTATATTATCACTCGTTCACGTTGCTGAATAATGTTGTGTTATGAAAATGTATCTTGATACTGCCAAACATTTTTTAAAATATATGTATTAATTTGCAAGCCCTCAGCAATGTAGGAGAGTTCAAGTGGCAAAATATCCTCCTCTTGGTATCGTTTTTTTCTTTTAGCTATTCTGGTGCACAAGCATTGATTTTTAAACTGACTAAATAAACCTCTAGGAAGCTCATACCAAACAAAGATCTTCATTTAGGAACCGGTATGTGCTGGAGGTGGGAAGGGGCAAAGTTTTACCAGTTTCAATGCTTCAACATCAATACGTTCAAAGAAGAAATACAGCTTGAATATCATAAGCAGAAAGGTCTCAGCACAGACCAGCGGTTTTCTTGAAAATACCGCTTTATTTTCAGAGAAAGCCCTTCATATGGAAATGAAGAGCTATCTATATGGGCTAGAGATGTATGGAATCTGAGCACTGACATTTTTGAGATTCGTAGGGAGAGTCGTGGGCTGGAAGCCAACGGTAAGGACTTTATGAACTATACCATGAACGATGTGATCTTCGTGCAGAAGCAGGAGGCGGTGGCTGATGTGTTTCTCTTTTACTGTTGCAGGGTCTCCATTTTGGTGCCTGTTGGATATTGTTCCCATAAAGAATGAGAAAGGAGATGTGGTCCTTTTTCTGGCCTCGTTCAAAGACATAACAGGCACGAAAGCGAAGATTACTCCAGAAGATAAAAAAGAAGGTTTGTGCTGTTTTCAGAAAACATTGACAGATGGAATAACATTTTGAAATTGTTTACTCAGAAACTCCAGTAGGGAAAAAGAGTGTTTTTAATAACAGCAACTGATAAATATTCATAACTCTTAGCAGTCAGTATCTGGCTCTTTTCCCAAAATCACAGAGTCACGTGAATTTGCGTTCTCCTGTTTGTAGCAAAGATTCACTTGACAAGAACCAGAAGTTTGTATTCTGATTCCAAGAGGATGAGGATGGAAAATTTTGTATCAGAGTACACAGATTCATGCCACCTGGTTTTATCAGGGAAAAATACAAACTGATGGCAATAAGTGAAGTTAAACTGAGGCAATTAAAAATAAACCTCTCAGTTTAAACTAATGTGCAGCAGCTCAGAACTCAAAAGTGCAAGGTTTCATTTTAGGTACAAAACCCAGAACTCGATTTAGAGCTTTGTTAGAGTGGAACATTGCAGATGTACCTGTATCTTGCAATATATAATTTGTCTTGACATAGACAAGATTTTCAATGATTTTTAAAGGATTCTAAGATTTTATATTGCTTACCTTATAGCTTCTGTTTATAGTTTATGAGGAAATTCCCTGAATTTGTGTAAGCAGACAAAAATTAACACTGGAAAAGTTGCCCATATTATTTTGTTTAAACAGAAGGAGAGTGGGATATTTTGATGATCAGAGAAAAAGCAATTGTCATTGTAGGCATTTCCCACAAAGTTCTTTATAAGAATCAGCTATCTGACATTTTAGCAACTATGTCTTTTTAAAAATGTATCTGGGTGTTTTATATATATTATGTCTTTTGAATGACAACACAGATTGAGAGCTATTTGGTGTCGCCACTCCCAACATCTATCATTTGGGATGTTTGCAAATGCATGACTGTTTTCCTGTGTATTTGCATAACTAAATATTGTGGGGTATTTTACATACAGGAGAGGCAAGCATTCATATCAGTAAAGTTACTTGAATATCAGAGCAAGTGTAATACCTGCCTAAGGAGAGAAAAGTGTGTCAACAGGTGTAATACCTGCCTAAGGAGAGAAAAGTGTGTCAACAGGTGTAATACCTGCCTAAGGAGAGAAAAGTGTGTCAACAGGTGCACACGATTTTTGTTTCTGTTTTCAAAATTTTCTTATCTGTTATGGGAAGAAGAAGGTAAGTGTGAAGTGCATTTACTTAGAACACCTCTAACACCAACTGTAGGTTCTTTTTACCTTACTGATGTTGAAGCTGAAACTCCAATACTTCTGCCACCTGATGTGAAGAGCTGACTCATTGGGAAAGACCCTGATGCTGGGAAAGACTGAGGGCAGGAGGAGAAGGGGACAACAGGATGAGATGGCTGGATGGCATCGCTGACTCAATGGACAGGGAAGCCTGACATGCTGCGGTTCATGGGGTTGCAAAGAGTCGGACATGACTGAGCTACTGAAATGAACTGAACTGGACCACCAGTTCTGCAGCTCTGTAGATACTGCAGGGTGTCCTAAAATTTAACTCAGTTCTGACACTATTTTTGCTGTTCAGTCGCTCAGTTGTGTCCGACTCTTTGCGACCCCATGGACGCACGCCAGGCCTCCCGTCCATCACCAACTCCCGGAGTTCACCCAAACTCATTTCCATCAAGTTGGTGATGCCACTCAACCATCTCATCCTCTGTTGTCCCCTTCTCCTTCTGCCCCCAATCCCTCCCAGCATCAGGGTCTTTTCAAATGAGTCAGTTCTTCGCATCAGGTGGCCAAAGTAGTGGAGTTTCAGCTTCAACATCAGTCCTTCCAAAAAACACCCAGGACTGGTCTCCTTTAGAATGGACTGGTTGGACCTCCTTGCAGTTCAAAGGACTCTCAAGAGTCTTCTCCAATACCACAGTTCAAAAGCATCAGTTCTTTGGTGCTCAGCTTTCTTTATAATAAGTCCAAACCTCACATCCATACATGACCCCTGGGAAAACCATAGCCTTGATGACCTTTGTTGTTAGACCTTTGTTGGCAAACTAATGTCTCTGCTTTTTAATATGCTGTCTAGGTTGGTCAGAGCTTTTTTCCCCAAGGAGCAAGTGCCTTTTAATTTCATAACTGCAGTCACCATCTGCAGTGATTTTGGAGGCTCCCAAAATAGTCTGTCACTGTTTCCATTGTTTCCCAGCTATTTGCCATGAAGTGATGGGACTGGATACCATGATGTTAGTTTTTTGAATGTTGAGTTTCAAGCCAGGTTTTTCACTCTTTTCTGCTGCCTTCATCAAGAGGCTTTTTAGTTTCTCTTCAATTTCTTCCCTGAGAAAGTGTCATCTGCATATCTGAGGTTATTGCTATTTCTCCCGGCAGTCTTGATTCCAGCTTGTGCTTCTTCCAGTCCAGCGTTTCTCATGATGTACTCTGCATAGAAGTTAAATAAGCAGGTGACAATATACAGCCTTGATGCACTCCTTTCCCCCTTTCAATCCAGGCTGTCGTTCCATGTCTGGTTCTAACTGTTGCTTCCTGACCTGCACACCGGTTTCTCAGGAGGCAGGTCAGGTGGTCTGGTACTTGGAATGAACATCAGCGTCCTGACGCATGAAGGCCCCCACTCTCACACAGATGCTGGTCACAGGTACAGGGTGCCCAGGCCCCACGCGCTTCTGTCCAACTTGACTGCAACGTCGGGAAATTCACAGCCCTCCCCTTTCTTGTCACATTTGATAATTTGCTAAAATTGCCCCAAAACTCAGAAAAACCCTTCTGTTATGACGAAGGCTGTAACTTGGGAACAGCTGCATGGAAGAGAAGCTGGGGCAGGCATCGGGGGGAGCCTGGGGCTGCCGCCCCTCCCCTGTCCCTGCCCCCAGCACCCGGATATGTCCCCTGGGTCTGCTGCCGTGGAATAGTTCTCATGGAAGCGTCATCACACAAGCGAGGCTGGTTACATCACTGGCCGTTGGTGATCACCTTGTTGCTTAGCTCCGCTGCCCTCCCAGAAGGGCAGGGGGCGGGTTCGAGGCCCAGCCTTCTAATCTCCATTCTTCCTGGTCATAAGCTCCCCTGTGGGACCGAATATCCCCTAGTATAGCAGAGACCCAGCCCTCCAGGGATTCCTAGGGTTGTAGGGGTGTGTGTCTAGAGCAGGAATAACACCAAGTACGTTTCTAACTATGCCACCATATGGATTACTTGAATAACATTAAATATATGTGTATGAATTATGTGTACTCACATACGTGTGTAGACACACAAAACTGTCTTTAGAAATAAATATATGGCTTTTGGGGGCTTCCCTGGTGGCTCAGCTGGTGAAGAATCCGCCTGCAAAGTGGGAGACTTGGCTTCGATCCCTGGGTGGGGAAGCTCCCCTGGAGAAGGGAAAGGCTCCCCACTCCAGTGTTCGGGCCTGGGGAATCTCACGGACCGTATAGACCATGGGGTGGCGAAGAATCAGACACAACTGAGCGACTTTCACTTTCATTTTTTGCTTCGAAGAGGGCAGTTTAATCCACCTGACTTGTTTGGATCGTGAAGACCATCACTACTGGCTTTATATGATTAAGGCCATCACCTTTGCCCTGTGCTCCTGGTTTCTGTATGATCGGGGAGAAACCCCCCTTTGAAAGATGGCAATGGATAAAAGGGGTAGAAATACTTGTTAATGTGGGGTTTGAAAGAGCTCAGTACAAACATTCTTTTTCCTCAAAGAGAGAGAGAGAGAGAGACTTCAGTAGAAATCTGGTGATTTTAACCGTCTTTTAAAACTCCTTCCATTTTTGACACATACTTCATTTCGATTCTAAAAGTAGTCTGTCAACCAATAGCTTCTATATGTGTTCCTAGCATTTCTGAATTACTTTAACATGAGATCATATTTACCTCTTCAGTTAAGCTCAGTCACTCAGTCGTGTCTGACTCTTTGTGACCCCATGAACTGCAGTACACCAGGCCTCCCTGTCCATCACCAACTCCCGGAGTTCACCCAAACTCATGTGCATCGAGTCAGTGGTGCCATCCAGCCATCTCACCCTCTGTCGTCCCCTTCTCCTCCTGTCCCCAATCCCTCCCAGCATCAGGGTCTTTTCCAATGAGTCAACTCTTCACATCAGGTGGCCAAAGTATTGGAGTTTCAGCCTCAGCATCAGTCCTTCCAAAGAACACCCAGGACTGATCTCGTTTAGGATGGACTGGTTGGATCTCCTTGCAGTCCAAAGGACTCTCAAGGGTCTTCTCCAACACCACAGTTCAAAAGCAGCAATTCTTTGGCACTCAGCTTTCTTCACAGTCCAACTCTCACATCTATACATGACTACTGGAAAAAAACAGCTTTGACTAGATGGACCTTTGTTGGCAAAGTAATGTCTCTGCTTTTCAATATGCTGTCTAGGTTGGTCATAACTTTCCTTCCAAGGAGTAAGCGTCTTTTAATTTCATGGCTGCAGTCACCATCTGCAGTGATTCTGGAGCCCAAAAAAATAAAGTCTGACACTGTTTCCACTCTTTCCCCATCTATTTGCCATGAAGTGATGGGACCAGATGTCATGATCTTTGTATTCTCAATGTTGAACTTTAAGCCAACTTTTTCACTCTCCTCTTTCACTTTCATCAAGAGACTCTTTAGTTCTTCACTTTCTGCCATAAGGGTGGTGTCATCTGCATATCTTAGGTTGTTGATATTTCTCCCGGCAATCTTGATTCCAGCTTGTGCTTCCTCCAGCCTAGCATTTCTCATGATGTACTCTTCATAGAAGTTAAATAAGCAGGGTGACAATATACAGCCTTGACGTACTCCTTTTCCTATTTGAAACCATTCTGTTGTTCCATGTCCAGTTCTAACTGTTGCTTCCTGACCTGCATATAGGTTTCTCAAAAGGCAGGTCAGGTGGTCTGGTATTCCCATCTCCATCAGAATTCTCCACAGTTCATTGTGATCCACACAGTCAAAGGCTTTGGCATAGTCAACAAAGGAGAAATAGATGTTTTTCTGGAAATCTCTTACTTTTTTGATGATCCAGCAGATGTTGGCAACTTGATCTTTGGTTCCTCTGACTTTTCTAAAACCAGCCTGAACATCTGGAAGTTCACAGTTCACGTATTACTGAAGCCTGGCTTGGAGAATTTTGAGCATTACTTATTAGCATGTGAGATGAGTGCAATTGTGTGGTAGTTTGAGCATTCTTTGGCATTACTTTTCTTTGCCTCTTACCCTATCAATAAGAAATATTTTAATGTAAGTTAGAGATAATGAGCTAAACAATTCCACAGATATTTATTGAGCCCCCATTCTGCCCTCGGGATTGAATGACTGCAGATATCAGAATGCTCATCTAAACCTCAGCACAAATCCTGCTTCCAGGCGTGTTGGCTGTTAGGCCTTAAATGAGCTGCTTACCCTCTCAGAGACTAAGTTTCTACACCTATAAAAGGGGCAGCCATATAGATGTCTCCAGTGACTTTCGTTTTATAAGAGAGAATGTTTGCACCACGTGGCAAATCACAGCAGACGTTCAACAGAAAGGGCTTGCAGCCCCTGTTCTGTTCCGCAGGTTGTATAAAAATAGCTGGCTGTCATTGAGCCTCTGCTTCATATTGCCGCCTTGCCTCATTTGCTTCTGATTATAACGCTATGAAATAGGGATTGTTCTTATTTCTGTTTACCAGTGATTGAAGTAACCTGACGGGTATGCATGGTAAAAAGTGGAAGAACCGGGATTTATACTCATGCAGACTCCAGGGTGTGCATTTTTCAAGTTTGTGTGTTTTGGTTTTGTTTTGTTTTTCCCTCCAAAGAGCACAAGCTCTTGTGAGGCACACGGATCCGGCATCGCAGTAGAGCGTGTTCAGTGACGGTGGAGTGGCAGCGATGGTCGGTTCCTCCCAGATGAGGCAAAAAGGTGGGGTGGGGCCGGCAAGAAGCGGAGCAGAGACAAGGAAACCCTCCCAGGGAAGTGAACACGGAAGCGCGTCTGAAGGATGAGTGGTGTTTGATAAACTGCAAGGAAGCAATGTTGATTTTAGGAGATGCAATAACAGGTAGCTGATCTTTGTTCAGAAGTGGATCGTAAAAGTCAGGGGATGGAAACTCAGCTCTAGGCAGGCATGGCTTAAAATGTAAGGATTTTATTGTTTATTTTAAGGAGCCTAGATGGTGTGGCAATAGAGTTCAGTTACAACAGAAGACCTTCACCATTGCAGATGAGCAAATAGGAGGGCTTGAGGAATTCCAGGATTCTGCTTTGGGGACTCTTATAGACTTAATTACTCATTACTTTGTCAACAAAGGTCTGTCTAGTCAAGGCTATGACCACATGGTGGTCATGTATGGATGTGAGAGTTGGACTGTGAAGAAAGCTGAGGGCTGATGAATTGATGCTTTTGAACTGTGGTGCTGGAAAAGACTCTTGAGAGTCCCTTGGACTGCAAGGAGATCCAACCAGTCCATCCTAAAGGAGATCAGTCCTGGATGCTCACTGGAAGGACTGATGTTGAAGCTGAAACTCCAGTACTTTGGCCACCTGGTGTGAAGAGCATACTCATTTGAAAAGACCCTGATCCTGGGAAAGATTGAAGGCAGGGGGAGAACGGGATGACAGAGGATGAGATCATTGAATGGCATCACTGATTCGAGGGATGTGAGTTTGGGAGGACTCGGGGAGTCCACCTGGAGTGGTGGACAGGGAGGCCTGGCGTGCTGCGGTTCATGGGGTTGCAAAGAGTTGGACATGACTGAGTGACTGAATTGAACTAATAGACTTCATTGTGTCCCCTCCAAAGTTCAGTGTTGAAGCCCTTAGCCCCCAGGAGCTCAGACGCCTGGATCGGATAGAGAGCTGCCGTCCTAGCTGCTGGCCGCCCGCGCGCTGGCACGTCTGGTGGAGGGGTGCCTGCTGAGCACGCCTGTGGCTCGCTGCCCGTCTGCTCTGGCCCAGCCTAGTCCCCCCAGGGCCCTGCAGGGCAGAGCAGTGAGACTCAGAGCAGAGAGCCGGCCAAGCCTCAGTGCGTGAAGAGCTGGAGACAGGACGCGGCCGGGCGGGTCCCATGCCCTGGGGTGGCCCGTGAGATGGAAAAGAGTCAGTCAGAAACGAGGTGGGCACAGGCTAGACTTGTTCCTTCCCCCAGACTCGCACACGCGCCTGCGCTGGAAGCCGAGAGCTCCTGCCCTAACTCTTTTCCATGCTCACTTGTTCTAACTTATTAAAAAACGGTTTTAAATTGAAGTTTAGTTGATTTGCCGTGTTGTGTTTTAGGCGTGCAGCGGTGATTCAGTTATATATACCTACATATATTCTTTTTCAGATTCTCTCCCACTGTAGAATATGGCTCCCTGCGCTATACAGTAAATAGGCCCGGTTTATTTTGTATGTAGCAGTGTGTATATATTAATTTCAAACCCCTAAGATATCCCTTTCCTCCCCCACCCTTGGTAACCGTAGTTTGTTTTCTGTGTCTGTGAGTCTGTTTTGTAAGTAAGTTCATTTGTATCATTTTTTAAGATTCCACATATAAGTGACCCCCCGTGTCTGCCTTTGTCTGACTTCCTTTAGGGTGACCATCTCTAGGCCCACCCGTGCTGCAGCAAACGGCATAATTTAATTCTTTTGTGTGGCTGAGTGATGCTCCTTTGTCTATATGTACCGCAGTTTCTTCCTATGTCCAGCTGTTGATTCACACTGAGGTTGCTTCCATGCTTTGGCCATTGTGAATAGGGGTGCTACGAACATTAGGGTGCATGCTTCTTTTCTGATTAGACTTTTTGTCTTTTGTAGATATATGCTCGGGAGTTTTACCATTCTCATTTCTTACTCAAAGTCCTTACTATCCCAAGTGTGGTCTGAGGACCTGATGTATTGGTATCATCTTACAGCCAGTAAAAATGCAGAATCTCAGGCCTCTGGATCCGAATCCTCCGACCTCTGAGTCAGGATCTGCGTACTATTCACAGGCACGTGGAGAAGCCGCATGCTGGGCTCGTCCCTTAGAAGGGTGCCCCTGCCCGTCCAGAATGAAGGGTCCGCCCCCAGCACCTCTCGCCCTTCACCTTGTCCACTATCGGCATAGCCTGTACAGTGTATGAAACATCTTTTCAAAAAGTGAGTTTGCACACACTATTATATACAAGATAAACAGCCAACAAAGACCTCCTCTTGGTATGTGACAGAGGAAAGTCTTCTCAGCATCCTATCATACTCTGTACGAGAGAAGAGTCTATGTTTACCTGAATCGCTTTGCTGTGCACCTGAAACTAACACGATATTATAGATAGACTATACTTCAATAAAATTAGAGTTTTTTTAGAAAGCTTGTATTTCAGTTGTCCTCCACCCCATTAAAATGTGAGCCTAATCAGGAAACAGATTCTGCTTCTCTTGATCAGGACACTATCCCCAACACAGAGTGTCTGACACTTGGTAAATACTCAATAAATGATTGATGGGTGGAATGAATACATGAATGTGTCAGTGATGTTCAAGTTAGGAAATGTGACTAGCGAAAGAAAGCAGCAGAGAATTCTTCCTTTTACAAAATAATCATCGTAATTATCAACCGCCTCAGGTGAACATCTGATGAATGCGTTTAGTTTACGTCAAGGGCAGTGTGAGGTGTTTGGGTCAAAGTCAGCTCCTAGACTCCCAAACGGGCTCTTACGCTGGTGTGGAGGCCCTTTCACTTCAAGCAGAGTCTCTGCTGCTGTGATTGTGTGTTCTTGAAAACTCTTTTGTTTGTCCTCCAGTTTCTGAGAATCTCAATTTGGTCACATTTTTTTTAAGTTAATGGCAGTTGATTGTTTAAAATACATATACAATATTCTCCATAAAAACAGATATTAAGTGACTGATCAGATAGTAAGTCAAAGATGATTTTATTTCAGTTTTTGATTTATTTTGAATATTTTAATTTTCAATGGGGAACATGGTGATAATGTTCCTTTCCCTGCTGAAATATCCTTCCTGATTTTTTTGTTTCTTTGTTTGCCTAAGGAAGAAACACACTCCAAAATCCAAATAAAACACAGTGGTCTGATGAAAGAACTGTTGTAAAAATTGACACTTTTACTGAGGAGACAGATTTCTGCCTTTAGGAGAGCTACATCAACTTTTTGTCAAATGTGTGATGAACTTGGGAATGAAGAGCCCAGGTACATCCTCAAAGTGATTGAAGAGTTTCAACTCATCTGTAAATTATCATCTTATCTATATATTTTTAAGGCTGTGGATTTTGTTTACATATGCACCAATACCATTCTCTCCTAGAATCTTCTAAATAGCCTAAGCCAGAGTTTGTAAACTAAGTTGCCTTTGGAGATGCAGGATAATGCGATAAATGAAATGCTGTGGTCGGTCATAGTGGAAACCAAGCCTGACACACGAAGCATGCCTCACCACCTCGCTCTATTTTAAAGGAAACTTTCAAATATTCTGCAGCCAGTCAAAACATGCCTGTGGACTGAATTCGTTCTGTTGGTCAATAGTCTGTGATCCTTGGGCAAAACTATCAAAGTCATTTCTTTTTTAAAAGATTTATATATTTCTAGCTTTATAACTTTTGTGAGGGAGACATATTTTTTTTCTATTTTAGACAAATTTGACTTTTAAAAACGTTTGACAATTGAAAAATGAATTGAAACACCAGATAAATATGCATTGGATTGGCCAACAAGGTGGTTTGATTTTTTCAACTACGTTGTGTGGAAAAACTGAAACAAAATTTTTGGCCAACCCAACATTAAGAGGATAAGTAACTCCAGGCCGGCAGTTTTAAAAGCCATGTGACTTGACTTCCTGGTTAGATATACACTCTTAGGGAGGCCTCTGTGTCTGGCAGAACTCACTAGAGCTCGGCTCCCAGTTCCAGGAGGGTAGCTGGCCTGCTGCTGCTGTGAATGACGGCAGCGTCCCTTGGGAGCGGCTGGAAACCGTGAACCCAAACGTCTGCAGGCACCTGAGCCTCTGGCTTCAGCATCTTGTGTAGAGACGCACCGGGGACTGGCTGGACACAGGGCTTGTTTGTTTTAGTGGATGCTGCTGGGGGGATGTTTTCCCTTTTTTTTTTTTTAATGTGTGTTAGTGTGCCAATGGCTTTGCCACCGTGAGCAAAACAGACTATTTGGTTCCAAGAACTTAGGTGTCAGCTACCTAGGGAAGTGCTGAGAAACACTGGGTGCCCCACAGGGGAGCGACTGGGTCCCCAGTTTCAAGGGACTTTGAGTTTCTGCCCCTCATATTAGTGAAAGTGAACTTTCATCCCACCTAGCCTGTCTCCATACAGGAAGCCTAAGCAGGAACCACCATCAAGCAATCCTGCTCATCTTTTTAAAAACTACTTTTACTTATTTACTGATTTGGCTGTGCCAGGTCTCAGCTGCAGCATGCAAACCCATTTTTGCCATCTGGGATCTAGTTCCCTGAGCAGGGATCAGACTCAGGCCCCTATGCTGGGGGCACGGTCTCAGCCACTGGGCCACCAGGAAGTCCCGATCCTGCTTACCTTTGCAACGTACATATGTTCAGTCGCTCAGTCGTGTCCGACTCTTTGTGACCCCGTGAACTGTAGCCCGCCAGGCTCCTCTGTCCATGGGATTCTCTAGGCAAGAGTACTGGAGTGGATTGCCATTTCCTTCTCCAGGGGATCTTCTTGACCAATGATTAAACCCACATCTTCTGCATCTCCTGGATTCGCAGTTGGATTTTTTGCCACTGCGCCACATAGGAAGCTCATTATCTTTACAACAGGTCTCGCCAAAATTCCATAAGGCTTTTAATGTATTTATTTGACACATTATGTGGGGACCGATTTGATTCCTAGAAAACACAGAAGTCTCACTGGATAAATGTCTCCTGAACTGTTCATATAGTTGTTTCAATCTCTTAAAATTATGCATGCTAACTCACTCAATCATGTCTGACTCTTGGAGACCCAGTGGCCTGTAGCCCACCAGGCTCCTCTGTCCGTGGGTGGGTTGCCGTGCCCTCCTGCAGGGGATCTTCCTGACCCAGGGATGGAACCGACAGCTCTCAAGTCTCTTGCATTCGCAAGCACCGCCTGGGAAGCCTTAAAATTGTATGGTAATTCAATTTCATTTGGTCTACTTAAAAAATACACCTTTCCATTCCTGATGAATATGTACACACACATAATTTGGCAACTGCTCCTCAGTGTGAAGAATGTAATGTTTGCCTGTGTGTACTAGCATTTTTCAAAGCAGACATTCATATTAAGAGTGTTTACGCATGAAAAGATGAACATATATTAACTAGAAAACTGCTAAAGTGCCGGCCTGCGCTG
>SJYQ01002765.1:53321-125031 GCA_006410935.1 Redunca redunca | reverse complement strand
TTTGCTTAAATTCTTTTTCTTATTTTTAAAAACCTCCCATACATCTATTTTTATAGTCACCTTAAATGTTTTTTGGAATAAAAATGATATCTAACTCATTGTTTATTATAAGTCAGATATTTTTCTAAATGCTTTCCATATTTTCATTTATTTAATCCTTTCAACAACCTTATGGTAAAAGCAATATTATCATCAATGTTTTCAAAAGTTAAATAACATGTGCAAGTTCAGACAATGACTTCGTGGCAAGGCCAGGCCAGAAACCCAAGCCTTCATGTCAATGTATGGCAAAACCAATACAGCATTGTAAAGTAAAGTAAAATAAAAAATAAATTAAAAAAAGAAAAGAAAAGAAACCCAAGCTTTGTTCCACTTGAGTCTGACTCATAATCTTTACACTTTCTCTGTGTCACAGTAAAAAGGGACATATCCACAATATCAGTTTAATTAAAAAATGCAAATAGTGTCCATCTGTAAGCCATTGGAGAAAATATTGCCTGGTCATTGGTGAAAAATTACGTCAAAAAGTAGGGAAATGTAAAAGAAACCTGGAGAAATAAGGGTGTATCTTTCGTAGGTTCGTTACTGAAGGAAAACTGCCTTCACACATTTGTTGATCCAGCATCTCTGTTCTCTGTAAATATCAGTTTTTAAATAAGTAAGTTTATCCTGTAGTAGTCCTCACCTTTAGAGAATTCTTATGTTAGCTTAACCCCTTCTGTTGGAGTTAAAGACCACTTTATCATGCCTGGATCCTTGAAGATGGAAGGAAGCTAACACTGATAGGCCCGCTATGAATAAAGCACTGTGCTTACCAATTATCCCATTAAATTTTCTCAGAAAAAGCACTTAAAATGTGAAAATGAATTAGTATTGCTTTATGTGCTCTAGGGCCATTAGAAACCATCTAATTCTTCTCTTCTGAATAAACTGTGTGTTCTTCGGCTTCCCACTTAGATTCTCCCTATTCCCAGCCCTTTAATCATATTTGCCATTTTCCTCTAAGCCCTCTTGAAGTTCATCCTACTCTTTCCCGTCTAGGACAGTACATACTACTGTGTATTATATCTCATTATACTGAGTTTAATGAAAAGATAGCTTTTAAGTGCCTGCCTTTTATGTATCCTACCCCATCAGTATGGCTGTTAAAAATAATTATGGCTGTCATTCAAGTCATAAAACCACCATGATCCTTGATACAATGTCCGCGTTGCAATCTATATTCAGTCATTTATATCATCTTGTAATTGCAAAACCTGTAATAACTCCTTCCAGACCGAACCTCTATCTTAGAGCTTCCCATCACTTGCTTCCCCAAGAATATATCAAATTTCAAGACACACAATCCCGTTTTTACTCACTCTCCTTTCCTGGCTTAGTGCAACCCGAAAGCTTTAATGATGAGGGTTTCTGTTTACTTTACAACATGGCTGGGAAATAAAAATGTCAGAAGTCCTAGGTGCAGAGTGGCGTCTACGTCAGGGAGCCAGCAGATTAAACGCATGCATTTCCACAACTTGACTAAAGCAGCTGGGAAGAGATTCTTTTCAAGATATAAGCCCACAGGCCAAAGATAATAAGAACAGAACAACAAGAAAATTGATATGTGAACTGATTTAATGGATCTGAGAAGCCCAAATCTAACCAACAGGGGAAAAAGCTAAGAAGCGATGCAAATGCCACGGAGGACGTTCCAGCGGCCCTTACGAATGGAAAGGCTAAAGAACAGATACCCCTGAAGGTGGCGGTGATGAACACTGAGCTGTGGGGCTCACAGAAAGATCACTAGGTGATCTGAAAGTATTTTTAAGAAGCGGCTGGACCCAGATTTCCCCCTTCTTATGTGCAGCCAGATGACTGCTCTCCTGGAAGCAGGTCTCAGTGGGGTCAACATATGAGTGGGAAAGGAAGCAAGCAAGACTGAGCAGAGGACGTTGGGTCCTTGGTCATCACAGAAAGACCTTCCGGCTGGGATGGCCTTTCGGAGTCGTCCTGAGTCTGGAAAAGATTTCACAGTCTGGAAACCCATGTTTTAGGAATTTGTGTTAGTTCGTTGACTGGGTGAAGGGCATGGACACTGACCGACCACTGTAGCAAGCTGATCTCCACAAATAGCCCGTGCTCGTTGCAAGGCGACCCTTCTCAACCAAGGGCATGCCCAGCAGCGGGGAGCATGCGCTGTTTCTGTGAAGGGGCGTTTGGAGGGCACAGCGCAGTCTGCACACTGACTGTGAGCCCCGTGCTCTGGCCTTGCACACCACTGCTGGAGAGAAGCCCACGCAGCCCAGAGAAAGACCCTGCGTGCCACCACCAGACTCAACACGGCCAAATGACCAGATGAAGCATTCTTAACAAAGATCCAGTAAAACAGAAAACAATATGATCAGTACATTAAAGGACCATCTAGGACTGACTGACCTGGAGCTTTCTGTGATGATGCAATACTGCATATTTTCACTGTCTAGTATGGTATCCACTAACTGTACGTGGCTATTGAATGCTTGAAATGTGGCTAATGGGACTGAGGAACTGAATTTTTAAAATCTATTTAATTTCAATTAATTTAAATGCAGGTGGGAGAAATCACGTCTCTAATTGCTGTCTTTATAACAGCACAGATTCAGGAGATTAAACAACTCGATTCAAAAGAGTACCCCTGCAAAAAAAAAAAAGAGGGAGAGAGAGAGAAATGAAACTCATTGGAAGGGGAAGAATCAATCAATAAACTAACACAAATTCCTAAAACATGAGTTTCCAGACTGTGAAATCTTTTCTTCATTTGTTTCCAAAAAGGAAAGAAAAACAGTAATATACAAGGGATCAGAAATCAGAATGACTTTAGACGTTTCCAGAGGAATGCTGGAAGCTAGAAAACAGCAGGGCAGTGGCTTATAAACGGGAGCCCTTCACTGTTGCTGGGATGCAAAATGGTGAAAACCCACGGAAGCAGCCCAGAGGCTCCTCCAGGAGCAATGCTGGAACTGCGGTGTGACCCAGCTGTTCCCACGCCTGGATATTTACCCAAAAGAAGACGCACCTCCAGGAGATGCCAGCACAACTGCGCTCACTACCGTGCTGTAAATACTGGTCAAGATGTAGAAGCAGATTAAATCTCAATTAATGGATTAAAAATGTGGAATATGCATAGGGTCTTACCACCTGAGTCACCAGGGGAGCCCGATGGAATATTATTAAGCCTTAAAAAAGATGTAAATTCTGCAATACGTGCCAACATGATGAAACTTGCATTATTATTATAAGTGAAGTCAGTCACAGAAGGACAAACACTGCATGATTCCACTGATACGAGGCCTCTAACATAGTCATGCTCCTGGAAGCAACAGGTAGAACTGCGGTCGTCCAGGATAAGGGGAGGGGGAAGCGAGGAGTTGCTGCTCAGCACATGCGCTGCTGCTGCTGCTAAGCTGCTCCAGTCCTGTCCTGCTCTGTGCGACCCCGTAGACGGCACATACAAAATTTCATTTATGCAGGATGAGTAAGAGATCTGCTGTGTAGCATTGCACCTATGGGTAACAATACTGAATTGTATATTTTAAATTCTGTGAAGAAAGAAAATCTCATGTGTAGTGTTCTTAGCACACTAAATTTTTTTTTTTTAAATCTGGATGAGTATAACTTCAAATTATACCCAGCCAATTGCCAATAAAGTGAAGGGTAAATATCTATATATACATTTTTTTCAGACATGAAAAGTCTCTAAAGGTTTACTTCTCTCCGATGTACCCTTTCTCAAGAATCTACTTGAGACTCTGGTGTGAAAAATTAAGGCAGGAAGCCAAGGAAAAAGAAGACATGAGTTTGGGGAAATTAAGATGTAATTCAAGAGAGTATATGATATTTTCAGGATGACAGTCAAGTTCAGGAAGCTGTCCTGCCCAGATGAGAGGAGGCAGAGGGCTCTGGGAAAGGTTCTCAAGATGAGTCGGGATTCCAGAGGAGGCAACGAAACCTGCTGGGGAAAAATTTCCAAAATTGTTGTGTGAAAGTAGGAAAAAAATTCAGGTAATCATTAACTCCAAAGAAAACAAAAACTTGTCTAGCATATTTAAAGCTGTTTATTGCACACCAAATGGCCCAGCTTTCACCATATTGTGAACCCTGATTTAAGCAAAGGAACAATATAACTGTGGATGTGGGTGCCTTGGGGATGTGATATGATGGTGACTGAAATTCTCATCTTTTAACGGTGACAAAGGCAATGCCGAAGAAGATGCTCAGACTACCGCACAACTGCACTCATCTCACACGCTACCAAAGCAGTGCCCAAAGTGCTCCAAGCCAGGCTTCAGCAGTACATGAACTGTGAAACTCCAGATGGTCAAGCTGGTTTTAGAAAAGGCAGAGGAACCAGAGATCAAATTGCCAACATCTGCTGGATCATGGAAAAAGCAAGAGAGTTCCAGAAAAACATCTACTTCTGCTTTATTGACTATGCCAAAGCTTTTGACTGTGTGGATCACAACAAACTGTGGAAAATTCTGAGAGAGATGGGAATACCAGACCACCTGACCTGCCTCTTGAGAAATCTGTATGCAGGTCAGGAAGCAACAGTTAGAACTGGACATGGAATAACAGACTGGTTTCAAATTGGGAAAGGAGTGCATCAAGGCTGTATATTGTCACCCTGCTTATTTAACTTAAATGCTAAGTTCAGTTCAGTTCAGTTCAGTCACTCAGTCATCTCCGACTCTTTGTGACCCCATGAATCGCAGCACGCCAGGCCTCCCTGTCCATCACCAGCTCCCAGAGTTCACTCAGACTCACGTCCATTGAGTCCGTGATGCCATCCACCCATCTCATCCTGCGTCGTCCCCTTCTCCTCCTGCCCCCAATCNATCTATTTCCCATGAAGTGATGGGACCGGATGCCATGATCTTTGTTTTCTGAATGTTGAGCTTTAAGCCAACTTTTTCACTCTCCTCTTTCAGCTTCATCAAGAGGCTTTTTAGCTCCTCTTCACTTTCTGCCATAAGGGTGGTGTCATCTGCATATCTGAGGTTATTGATATTTCCCCCAGCAGTCTTGATTCCAGCTTGTGTTTCTTCCAGTTCAGCATTTCTCATGATGTACTCTGCATAGACGTTAAATAAGCAGGGTGACAATATACAGCCTTGTATACTCCTTTGACTATTTGGAACCAGTCTGTTGTTCCATGTCCAGTTCTAACTCTTGCTTCCTGACCTGCATATAGATTTCTCAAGAGGCAGGTCAGGTGGTCTGGTATTCCCATCTCTTTCAGAATTTTCCACAGTTTATTGTGATCCACACAGTCAAAGGCTTTGGCATAGTCAACAAAGGAGAAATCGATGTTTTTCTGGAACTCTCTTGCTTTTTCCATGATCCAGCGGATGTTGGCAATTTGATCTCTGGTTCTTCTGCCTTTTCTAAAACCAGCTTGAACATCAGGGAATTCACGGTTCACGTATTGCTGAAGCCTGGCTTAGAGAATTTTGAGCATTACTTTACTAGCATGTGAGATGAGTGCAATTGTGCAGTAGTTTGAGCATTCTTTGGCATTGCTTTTCTTTGGAATTGGAATGAAAACTGACCTTTTCCAGTCCTGTGGCCACTGCTGAGAAACGTTGGCTAGAGGAAACACAAGCTGAAATCAAGATTGCTGGGAGAAATATCAATAACTTCAGATATGCAGATGACACCATCTTTATGGCAGAAAGTGAAGAAGAACTAAAGAGCCTCTTGATGAAAATGAAAGGGGAGAGCAAAAAAGTTGGCTTAAAGCTCAACATTCAGAAAACGAAAATCATGGCATACAGTCCTGTCACTTCATGGCAAATAGATGAGGAAACAGTGGAAATAGTGTCAGACTTCATTTGGGGGGGCTCCAGAATCACTGCAGATGGTGATTGCAGCCATGAAATTAAAAGACACTTACTCCTTAGAAGGAAAGTTATGACCAACCTAGATACCATATTGAAAAGCAGAGACATTACTTTGCCAACAAAGGTCTGTCTAGTCAAGGCTATGGTTTTTCCTGTGACCATGTATGGATGTGAGAGTTGGACTATAAAAAAAGCTGAGTGCCGAAGAATTAATGCTTTTGCACTGTGGTGTTGGAGAAGACTCTTGAGAGTCCCTTGGACTGCAAGGAGATCCAACCAGCCCATCCTAAGGAGATCAGCTGTGAGTGTTCATTGGAAAAACTGATGCTGAAGCTGAAACTGCAATACTTTGGTCATCTGATGCGAAGAGCTGACTCGCTGGAAAATACCCTGATGCTGGGAAAGATTGAGGGCAGGATGAGAAGGGGGCAACAGAGGGTGAGATGGTTGGATGGCATCACTGACTAATGGACGTGAGCTTGAGCAAGCTCATGGCCAGTCAGAGCTGCATAGTCCTCTAATGCAAAAGTGGCCCCAAGTCAGAGGCATGACCTCACCAGAGCCGAGGAGACACAGGAGATGCAAGCATGTGTACTTGCTGGCTAGATTTGAAAATGAGATGATACAAATTCTCAGAATCTTTTTGAGAATTGAGTTAACTCAGAGACTGAACCAAAATTCATTTTCTCTTCTCTTTGGCCAGTTTGGGTGGGATTTTCTGTCAACTTCTGCAAAAAAAAAAAAAAAAAAAAAAAAAACCTAATTGTGTAGTATTGACATAGTTGTAAATTAAATGGTGAATTTTTACAAGTAAAGAGAGCTTTTCAAGTTCTTCTGCAGCGTTTTGCACTTAGATACTACACAACTGAGTGACTGAACTGAACTGAACTGTATAACGTTAATGAACCCAGTCCAGAAATCACCTGAATCTAGGCTAAACAAACATTCTTGCTGAATGCACTGCAAAGTACATACAAGCTTAGGTTCATTTTACTGTGAATTAAACTTCTTATTTCTTTATTTGAAATCGTACATTCCAAAAGTCCAAGTGCCTGTGGATAAATGTAGGACATAGTGAGAGGTGAAGTACTTCTGTCTCTATTCCCTGTGCGTTTCCTTAGTATTTCTTTCCTCTTTTCAGAGCGTGAGGGCTATGTGACTGTTCTCGTTTAGCAGCTACCAGACTATGAAGTAACATGTTTCAGTGGAAGGAGCACTGACTTGAAAATGGAAAACTTGGCAAGTTCCAGAAGCTCAGGTAGAATCTAATGCTCTCTCAAGCTTGGGCTTGCGTTTCCTCACCCGTACTCTGAATACACAAGATTTTTATCACTTCAAATTCACCTTATTAAAAACGATGGCAGCTGTGATGATCTGACATGTTTCTGCCCCATTAGTCACTTCATAGAAATCCCTCTGATTTCAACAGCTAGTCAGAGCTTCTAGTTATGTGAGATTAGTGAATATCATTCTTGATAAGGTATAGGTTAGGAGACTATGATAGAAATATGGCTTTTGTGAGTAATATGATGGATAACCATGATTTATCCTTGGTTTCATGCACTATCAGAATTAGCTCAGGGGTTTTCTCCTTCACTGTGCATAGATCTGAAACCACGCAGAAACTGGCTAAGATGTTCCACAGGCCCTTCCAGACCCAGATTCCTGGGAAAAGACACCAGGCCCTCACCCAGAACAAGTCCTGGGCACTTGGCAAGATGGGTGTCTCCTCTTATCCTAGAGGCTTGCTCTCTGGGGCTGGGTGAGTTCTCGGCCCCAAGTTTTCCTGAAGACCATTTTTCTTTAGACCTGCCGTTGGACGCTTGGGCCTCCTGAGGACGTGCTGGCCTGTGGGCTGTTCTGAAGCATCTCTGTTTTGGGAATGAGCGTGCCTGCCTTCCACAGAGCAGGCAGAGGGGCTTCGCACCTTCGGTTGTAGGTCACGCTGAGGAGTTTGGCTTTTATGTTTCATTCCGTGGTGGGTACGCCCTCTCGAGGCGTGCAGTCAGAAGGGAGTCTGGGGCTACATGTGGTTGTGTGAGGCTAGCGTTTCGCTATTTCACAATTTTATCTGTGCCGGGCCAACCTGCTAACTCTGTGAGACAGTCCAAAGGTGCCAGGACTTACGGGTTAGAGCCCCATCTGTGCCTCTAATTACCAGTGTTGCCATGGGCCAGGCGTTTTTCCTCACCTAACTGCTGCTTCTTTAGCTACAGTGTAGCCTAATTAGTCTAGGCAGTTCTTTACAGCTTCTCTTACTACAAGGATCTGTAATTCCACACAGGAAGGCTTGCAGCGTGCTGGATCAGAGCCTCTTTACAGACTTCAACACGAGAGTCCTATTTTCTACATCTTCAGTCTGAGCTCATCAGAGAAGGGAACACTCAGTGTCTTTCCACCTGCAGTTTCACCAGCAAAAGGAAAAAAAAAAAAAACAAAGCTACTGTTCTGGCCTAAGTCCTTGAAGTTGATGTACACTTTCTGATGCTTCCACAGATTCAGTTGGAAAAATCTAGTAAATAGCTCTGTGCCTGAGTGATGAAGCACTTACAAATGAGTGTCACACATAGATGGTCCTCTGAAGCTTGCTAGGGTCCCTAGTTAACTTATGGCCCTATTTTTGGAGGAGAAAGACAAAAATAGAAAAAAAATACAAAAATATCCATGCTGAGTTTAGTGGGACTTTGCATTTCAATGCCAATTCTTAAATGGTTTGATTCTCATAAACACTACATTTATAGAGTGTTTGATATTATGTAATGCTGAAATGAATAGAATTGGGAAATATTTGAACTTTAGTTGTACTTGCTGGTATGCTTTTTTTCACCTTCAGTTCACTTCAGTTCAGTTGCTCAGTCATATCTGACACTTTGCGACCCCATGAATCACAGCACGCCAGGCCTCCCTGTCCATCACCAACTCCCAGAGATCACTCAAACTCATGTCCATGGAGTCAGTGATGCCATCCAGCCATCTCATCCTGGGTCGTCCCCTTCTCCTCCTGCCCCCAATCCCTCCCAGCATCAAAGTCTTTTCCAGTGACTCAACTCTTTGCATGAGGTGGCCAAAGTATTGGAGTTTCAGCTTCAGCATCAGTCCTTCCAATAAACACTGAGGTCTGATCTCCTTTAGAATGGACTGCTTGGATCTCCTTGCAGTCCAAGGGACTCTCAAGAGTCTTCTCCAACACCACAGTTCAAACGCATCAATTCTTCGGTGCTCAGCCTTCTTCACAGTCCAACTCTTACATCCATACATGACCACTGGAAAAACCATAGCCTTGACTAGATGGACCTTTATTGGCAAAGTATTGTCTCTGCTTTTGAATATGCTATCTAGGTTGGTCATAACTTTCCTTCCAAGGAGTAAGCATCTTATAATTTCATGGCTGCAGTCACCATCTGCAGTGATTTTGGAGCCCAAAAAAATAGCCTGACACTGTTTCCCCATCTATTTGCCATGAACTGATGGGACCAGATACCATGATCTTAGTTTTCTGAATGTTGAGCTTTTTTCCCCTTAAAACCCCCTAAACCTAGGATCAATTATGTAAAGTTTAATTTTTAAAAGTTTTCATAAAACTGAGTCATTAAAAGAAAAGGAAAGATATAAGCATCTGAATGCAGAGTTCCAAAAAATAGCAAGAAGAGATAAGAAAGCCTTTCTTAGCGATCAATGCCAAGAAATAGAGGAAAACAACAGAATGGAAAAGACTAGAAATCTCTTCAAGAAAATTAGAGATACCAAGGGAACATTTTATGCAAAGATGGGCTCGATAAAGGACAGAAATGGTATGGACCTAACAGAAGCAGAAGATATGAAGAAGTGGCAAGAATACACAGAAGAACTGTACAAAAAAGATCTTCAAGACCAAGATAATCAGGATGGTGTGATCACTCACCTAGAGCCAGACATCCTGGAATGTGAAGTCAAGTGGGCCTTAGGAAGCATCACTACAAACAAAGCTATTGGAGGCGATGGAATTCCAGTTGAACTATTTCAAATCCTGAAAGATGATGCTGTGAAAGTGCTGCACTCAATATGCCAGCAAATTTGGAAAACTCAGCAGTGGTCACGGGACTGAAAAGGTCAGTTTTCATTCCAATCCCAAAGAAATGCAATGCCAAAGAATGCTCAAACTACCACACAATTGCACTCATCTCACACACTAGTACAATAATGCTCAAAATTCTCCAAGCCAGGCTTCAGCAGTATGGGAACCGTGAACTTCCAGATGTTCAAGCTGGTTTTAGAAAAGGCAGAGGAACCAGAGATCAAACTGCCAACATCCGCTGGATCATGGAAAAAGCAAGAGAATTCCAGAAAAACACCTATTTCTGCTTTATTGACTATGCCAAAGCCTTTGACTGTGTGGATCACAATAAACTGTGGAAAATTCTGAAAGAGATGGGAATACCAGACCACCTGACCTGCCTCTTGAGAAACCTATATGCAGGTCAGGAGGCAAGAGTTAGAACTGGACATGGAACAACAGACTGGTTCCAAATAGGCAAAGGAGTATACAAGGCTGTATATTGTCACCCTGCTTATTTAACTTCTATGCAGAGTACATCATGAGAAACGTTGGGCTGGAAGAAGCAGAAGCTGGAATCAAGATTGCTGGGAGAAATCTCAATAACCTCAAATATGCAGATGACACCACCCTTATGGCAGAAAGCAAAGAAGAACTAAAGAGCCTCTTGAAGAAAGTGAAAGAGGAGAGTGACAAAGTTGGCTTAAAGCTCAACATTCAGAAAATGAAGATCATTGCATCTAGTCCCATCACTTCATGGGAAATAGGTGGGGAAACAGTGGAAACCATGTCAGACTTTATTTTTTTGGGCTCCAAAATCACTGCAGATGGTGACTGCAGCCATGAAATTAAAAGACGCTTACTCCTTGGAAGAAAAGTTATGACCAACCTAGAGAGTATATTCAAAAGCAGAGACATTACTTTGCCAATAAAGGTCCATCTAGTCAAGGCTATGGTTTTTCCAGTGGTCATGTATGGATGTGAGAGTTGTACTGCAAAGAAGGCTGAGTGCTGAAGAATTGATGCTTTTGAACTGTGGTGTTGGAGAAGACTCTTGAGAGTCCCTTGGACTGCAAGGAGATCCAACCAGTCCATTCTAAAGGAGATCAGCCCCTGGGTGTTCTTTGGAAGGACTGAGGCTGAAGCTGAAACTCCAATACTTTGGCCATCTCATGCGAAGAGTTTACTCATTGGAAAAGACCCTGATGCTGGGAGGGATTGGGGGCAGGAGGAGAAGGGGACGACAGAGGATGAGATGGCTGGATGGCATCACTGACTCAATGGACGGGAGTCTGAGTGAACTCCGAGAGTTGGTGATGGACAGGGAGGCCTGGTGTGCTGCGATTCATGAGGTCGCAAAGAGTTGGACATGACTGAGTGACTGAACTGAACTGAACTGAGCATGTTAGTTCTCAGATAGGAATATATTTGGGAAAATGTTTTGTTCAGATTTACATTAGCATTTATTCATTCTCATTTTATCTTGATCAGGGATCAGCAGTCTTTTTGTGTAAAAGTCCGATATGAAAGGCTTTGTGGACCATGTAGTCTCTATCAAAACTGCTCTATTCTTTCACTATTAAAAAAAAAAAAAAACAACAGCTATGGAGAATATATGAATAAATGGATGGAGCTGTGTCCCAGTAAAACTTTATTTGCAAGAACTGATGACTAGTTGGTGGCCAAAATTTACAGATTCCTGATCTAGATAATAAATGATTCCTCCCTCAGTAGCTTCTTTTATACTGAAAATAGCACTGGAATAGAGGGTCTCTATACCTGGCTCCCAGTTATGAGTCTTCTGATTACTAGATGTGATATTCTGGCAAGTCTTATTGAAATGAGTTTTATTTCAGTCGATATATTCTGTATTTCACGTGTTAGCCGAGGGAATGAGATTGCTGTTCTGTGCTTTATATCCTGTGGAATACTTTAACTATCATAGGCACTTTTTTAGAGTACAGATGGTCAAAAGCACATGAGAAGACCTTCACAAGTGCTAATTATTAGGGGAATGCAAATTGAAGCACGGAAGTTCCTCAAAAAACTAAAGCAGTGCTATGCATGACCCTGCAATCCTGTCCCTGGGCACGCATTCTGAGAAAACTGTGATTTGAAAAGATGCATGCGCCCCACAGTGTTCACAGCAGCAGTGTTTACAAAGCCAAGACGCGGACACGACCTGAGCGTCCCCTGAGAGACAAACGGGCAGCGGGCATCTGAATACAGAAAGTCTCCTCCGTATGATCCTTCAAGCTGAGAGCGTTCTTTCTTTTCTTTTCTTATTGCTTTAATAATTTCCACATCTTGAGCCTCACTCCCACCTCCCTCCCAAAGATGTGAGCTTCCCACCCGTCAGGGGTGGGCGACCTGGTGCCCTCCGCTTCCTATGGCTGGCGGTCCCTCCGCTCTGCCGCCCCCCGCCTCCTCCCCCCAGCCAGCTCCCCTCCTTGCCTGTCCACTCCATGCCAGCCCCTCTGTGCCGCTGACCTCCTGCATCACTGCACTTTTCAAGGCCCTGTTTCTTGCTGTTTACCCACTAAGTCGTCTCCGGATCTTTTGCGACCCATGGACTGTAGCCCACCAGGCTCCTCTGTCCATAGGATTTCCCAGGCAAGAATACTGGAGTGAGTTGCCATTTCCTTTTCTAGGGAAGCCTTCAGAGTACTGTACCATCAGATGTACAAATGCTGTCTTTATTTTTTGTGTTTGTTATATATCCTTTGTATGAAGAGCATTATAAATCCATTACGGTAAAGTACCATCCAGTCGATTGTGTTAGTTGCGTACCCAGGCTTTGTTTGACTTACAAACTGGGAACATGATCTCAGAATAGAACTTGTTTGTACCTAGGGGGCTTGTAAAGATGGAGACTCAGGTAACACTGCCCTTTGGTTCTCTCTCATCTTTTCCTGATGACTTGTTTTCTCCACTCCAGGACCCCAAATCTAGGTGCATCAGTTACCTTTACCACGTAGCAAATGTCTCCTGAACTTGAAACCAACAGCAGTGTGTCACTTCTCCTGATTCTTTGCGCAGGGTTACTCCCCTGGTGGCTCAGATGGCAAAGCCTGTGCCTACAGTGTGGGAGGCCTGCGTTCAATCCCTGGGTCTGGAAGATCCCCTGGAGAAGGAAATGGCACCCCACTTCAGCGTTCTTGCCTGGAAAATCCCATGGACGGAGGAGCCTGGTAGGCTACAGTCCATGGGGTCATTGGACACGACTGAGCGACTTCACTTTCTTTCTTGTGGTTCTTCTGTTCCAAATGGTATTGGCTGGAGTCACTCATGTAGCTATTGCCTTGCACCTCAGATGGGGCTGGAAAATTGTAAAGGACTTCACAGCTTTGGTGCCCTAAGGAAGGGGATGGATGGCTGGAAGTTGTCTAGCTTTCCCTCTCTCTCCCTCCGCTTGTCTCCCTCGAGCTCCATCTTTATCTCTCTCTGTTATTCAGAAGTTGAGCGCTTTGCTTATTTGCACAGAGGCTGCATCCAAAGAGGGAAAGTGGAAAAGCTTCATAAGTCACAGCACAAATTAAAAGGAGAGGAAACTGACCTTGCGTTTTGATAGGAAGAGGGGCATGTGTGGGTGAGAATGTGAGGCTTGTTTGGCGGCTGCTCCGTGTAGCCCAGCGCTCCCTGGGAGACTGTGCCGCCTCACCCCGTCTCCCGCCGCCCCTTCTCCCGGCTCCCGCGTCCTGTTTCCCTGTCAGGACCAGTGCAATGGGGGAATTTCAGTTTATAAACTGTAAGTGGTGGTCATCGCCCTCTTTAACGCTGTGTGTTCAGTGGCAAACGCAGAGCTGCACGCGATGCTGCGGCGGTGCTGCCGGTGGCCTGGTGCAGAGCCAGGGACATCAGCGACCCCGCCTCAGCTAGGGGTGAAGGGGGCAAAGCTCAGCCGGTCAGTTAATGCAAGGCTTATATTAATGTAGTTTATCCACAGTGACTAGCTGAAATCCAATAGACGCTAGTTCCTCTGTTTTTTCCCTGTTTATACCACTCTCTCGGTTTTTCTATTTGTTACCTTTATCTGGAAGAGAAAATTTTTTGGAAATTTTCAAGACACTGCTTATAATAATCTAAGGCATCCGTCCTAAGCCCTCTGACAATGTCCCGCAAAATGCTCCAAGCTTTGTAGAGCGTTTTGAAGATCACTGTTTCCTTATGCTGATGACCTTTTCTTTCCTGAATTTATGACGTCACTGCTGCCTGTAAGCCCCAACTCACGTTTTCCTCTCGCCTTGTAATTCATCTTCATTGCCTGTTTCTAGATCTGCGTGAAATGCTTTGTCTCCCAAAAGATTGTGTTTCTGGTGCCTAATATTTTACAGCCTGGTGTTTTAATCTAGGTTTATCAACTCTTTTCCCATTGATTTTACTTTCCATGATTTTGGGGATCTTTTAAGCCACCTTGCTCCCAACTACTCCAAATTACATACACTATAATTACACCTAAACCATTGGCACTTTTCAAAACAAACATGTTGACCTCAGTTTGTCTACAGAACAGGCAAAACTTTAAAAACATGTTTTAAGGGCCACATCATCCGTGAGCGATTCCAGATATTGCATTATTCAGTGGCTTGATACATCCTCCGCAGGGGCGGTGGGGGGTGCAGTGCAGGGGAAGAACAGATAGAAACTAATAGCGCTGATTATGGACAATTGACTGATTGCAATTTTTGAGAGGACAGAGTTGAAGACAGCACATTATCTTGCTTGATTCATGCATTATTTTGTACAATTAGAATTTTCAGCAAAGAAAATCCTAACCACTGTGTGACTAAGCATTAAAAATAAATAAATGTGAATAAGAGAATTCTGTTTCTATCATAATACTTGATATATTTAGAATAGTTAGGGACATTTTCCTTAGTGTGGTTGATAGATTTATTTATGTCCTGGATAAATATTGTCAGAACTATGTCCTAAAACAGTAAATAGAGATCAGTTCTTACCGATCCAGAAACTCTCACCATTAGAGTTTTATGGCCAAACACCATTTGTTTGACTTTTCTGCTTTAAACTCCTCTAACTCCAGAAGCAAAAGTCAGTTTATACATTCTGCTTCTAGATCACTCCAATATTTTTTAAGAGTAAAAACTAAGTTTTTTAACATGGTCCCAGTAAACTGAGACTAAAGTTTTCCTCCAATCTGTTTTCTCTTAACTGATAACACTCAACTGAAAGAAAGGAAGAAATGCGTGGTCCTCTGGCAAACTGGTGTGTTATTTCTGTTTGTATATAGCTCTCTCATTAGAAGATAACTACCCCAGCCTTGGTCCAGTTATTTGAATTAATTTCTGAAAGACACTTTCATGAATTCAAAGAATCACTCATCAAAGCATTTTGTTTCTATGATATTTTCTGAAAATATGTTTCTACCAGTATTGTTAAGAAACATAGATTTAAAAAAAAATACAAATATTTCTCTTCATCTGCCTCTTCTCCTCCTCTATTATCTTCTTGGTGAATATTCCTTTCTAATTTTAAAATTTACATATTTTAATGTTCAAATATAGGCAGTGGTCACTTTTAAGATTCAAAATGGCTAGTGGCTTGGTACTGACTTAGATTATAACCACAAACATTTATGTCTTTTTAATATGCTTTAAAAATGTTTTGTTATGAAAAATTTTAATGCAGGAAAAAGTAGAAAACATACTACAATAAAATCCCATGCATTTGTTATCCAGCTGCAGCAATTTTCAACATTTAAAAGTAGATAAATATAAATTTGCTATAACAAATGTCAAAGTGAATAACTCAAGTCACTTTGTAATTTGATTTATCTTTTAAGTTTTGCAAGAAATTTTATTGCTTTCTGTGACAACCTGAGATACCCTTGGCCTTCTAGCCTCCATTATAATTATTAACACTTTAAAAACTCTCAGCACTAGTTTATCTCAGTCTCTTACTTAATTTCCTGCCGCTTTACTGCTTCCACTTCTCAGACTTTTATTTTAGATATTTCTGCTTCTCAGTCCCCGGTGAAAACTACCTGATCTTGTAATAATCCTCCGGAGTTATTCTAGTGTCCTCTGACTCAACAAGGAGTCTATTCAAAGAAAACTGAGGTCCTGCCACTGAATTCTGAAACAATTCTCCTTTTGTCTCTTTATCCAGTGCTTGGGTAAAGACTCCTCCCAGACGTTCCTCAGTTACTTAAATTCTGTACCAAGAATAACTGAAGTGAATATCTGGGCTACATGGGTAAAGAAGTCCAGCTACAGTTAGGAGCTGACCTACGTACCCCTTTCTCGGTACTAAATTTGAGTAAAAGGTTTTTAAACACTTAATAGTGCGTCTTTTAGAACAAAAGATTATCCAGTATACCTCTCTACTAAGTACAATTTTTTCCTAGTTTGAAAAAAAGTAGAATCAATTCTACTTTTTAAAAAGTTAACCTTTTCTTTTAAGTTGAAGTGTAAGTGATTTGCTGTGTTGTGTTAGTTTGAGGTATACAGCAAAGGAGCTCAGTTTTCTGTGTATATATACAACACGTATTCTTTCCCAGACCCTTCTCCATTACAGGCTGCTAAAGATGCTGAATGTGGCTCCCCGTGCTGGGCAGCAGCTCCTTGCTGTTTATTTCGTATAGTAGTGTGTGAATGCTGACCCCAAACTCCTAATTTAGCTCTCCCCTCTTGCCCCCTACGGTCCCCTTTCATATGCCGCTTTTTTATTTTGACCCAAGTTTCAGTTCAGTTCAGTCGCTCAGTCGTGTCCGACTCTTTGCGACCCCATGAATTGCAGCACGCCAGGCCTCCCTGTCCATCACCATCTCCTGGAATTCACTCAGACTCGCATCCATCGAGTCCATGATGCCATCCAGCCATCTCATCCTCGGTCGTCCCCTTCTCCTCCTGCCCCCAATCCCTCCCAGCATCAGAGTCTTTTCCAATGAGTCAGCTCTTCGCATGAGGTGGCCAAAGTACTGGAGCTTCAGCTTTAGCATCATTCCTTCCGAAGAAATCCTAGGGCTGATCACCTTCAGAATGGACTGGCTGGATCTCCTTGCAGTCCAAGGGACTCCCAAGGGTCTTCTCCAACACCACAGTTCAAAAGCAAAATCAGTAAAAATAAACCAGTATCTAGATGTAACCTGAAAATCTCTCTTTGACTTCCCATTCTGAAATAGTTGTAGAGTCGTGGGAATTTTCAGTGACAGTAGAGAGAAAGAAAGGTCCCAGTTGTTTCCAATGGTTATATCTTACATAATTACAGTATAATACACAAACCAGGAAATTGGCATGAGGACATTACGTGGGAGTAGCTCTGTGCCATTTCATCACACGGGCATATCTGTGTGACCCCTGCAGTGATCAAGATACATAACCATTTCTTCCCTGCGTAGGTCTTCTTCTTGCTACCCTTATGGAGTCGTATGAGTCCCTACCCTCTGATTACTTCCAGTCTGTTCCCCAACATTTAGAAAATGTTCTGTAAATGGAATAGTGTAGTATGTAACTTTTTGAGATTAACACTGTTTGCTGAGCATGATGTCCTGTAGATCCACCCGAGTTATGCACATAATAATAGTAGCTCCTTTTGATTCCTGAATAGTATTCCCTGGTATGAATATACCCCAATTTACTTAACCATTCACTGGTTGAAGGGCATTTGAGTTTTGTGTTGTTCTTGGTTATTACCGATAAAGCTGCTGTGAGCAACGGTGCACAGGTTTTTGTATGTACATAAGTCTTCATTTCTCTGGGATAATAGCCCGGGAATATAACTGCTGGTTTGTATGGATAAGTTTATAGTTAGTTGTTTTTTTGTTTTTTTTTTTTTTCCCAAGAAACTGCCAAACTATTTTCCAGGGTGAGTTTACCATTTTACCTTTCCATCAGAAATACGTGAAACACTCAGGTGCTCCATTTCCTCACCAAAACTTGGCACTGCCGCTGTTTCCACTTCCGCCCTCCCGACTGGTGTGCAGTGATACCTAGTAGCACTCACAGTTTCAGTTCAGTTCAGGCGCTCAGTCGTGTCCGACTCTTTGCGACCCCATGAATCGCAGCACGCCAGGCCTCCCTGTCCATCCCCAGCTCCCGGAGTTCACTCAGGCTCGCGTCCATCGAGTCCGTGAGGCCATCACAGTTCACATCTCCTTAATCAGCAGTGATGCTGAAGGTCTCTCCATGTGAGTATCATGATGAGTATACATTCCATATCAGCTTAAGTGAAATGCCTTTTCATGTGTTTTGTTCATTTTCTAACTGGATTGCTAAGTTTTCTTATTGTTGAGTTTGGGGAGTTCCTTCTGCATTCTGGAGATGAGTTTCTTGTTAGATAAGTGATCTGGAAATGTTTTCTCTCAGCCTGTAACTGTGACATAAATGTGCCAATTTTGAAACTTACGTGTATTGTTAAAATTGAGCTATAGCCACAGCGGCTGTTTCGAGTCCCGATTGTTAAAAGATTCGAGGTCGAGGAGGGCTGTTTTGCAGCACACAGCAGTAACAAGCAGCTGACCGAATGCAGGTGCACTGCATATCCTTAAAGCATTCTCTATAGACAACACTTTTCCCTTTTGCCGGCATCTGGTTTGAATGTTCTCACTGCCCTGTCTCGGCACACCAACCATCTGATAGATCCAGAGACTGGCAGCTTGTGTGACATTCTTAGAGGATCAAAGTCACAATAGACTGTTGCAGAGTACAGTATATGCAAAACCATAAAATACATATCCCGGAAGTCTCCTCACAGACTACCGAAACATGTGCTCCAGCCGGTAGATTCAAAATCGTAAGCCTGAGAATCTAGAAGTTATAAATTTGTGTCTTTTGGCAGATATTTTGCCCTTTGACCCTCTTCATACCTATAAATTAGTGATTATTCTGTGTTAATTATATTTAAGATAAGTTACATGAAATGAGGTCAGTGATGTGAAGAAACAAAAAGAAAGCCTAGAACAAAATCAAAAATGAAATTCACCAAAAACGTTGAGTTATTGCTGGGAGGTGGTGTTAATGGAAGAGTCATTGCCTGCTTTATATTGGTACATTTCTAAATTTTTTAAAATATGCTGCACCATTTTTTAATATTCAAGGGATAATTGTATATATGTTATATGATTATAATTGAGTTAGTAAAAAATGCAGAAAAAATTGGAAGGAAATGCATGAAATCACTGATACTGAAAACAACCAGGCATCCTTATTATGTTTTAAATTTTTCTGTATTTTCAACACTTTCCATAACGGGCTTACATTGACTTCATTTTCCATTTTGGAGGGGAAATTCTGTCTTCCTCCCTCTCCAAAATAAAAATAAATTGCAAAAACTGTGAGGTTTCTAATGTCATCTCATTAAATGAGTTTTCCCTTGATTCCTGATTGATATTTTCTATCAAGCTCAAGATTCCTTTCTTCTATTGCTTGCTTATTACAATTTATTTTTAACAAGGAAGCATATCCACGTCTCCACAAACGACCCGGTTTTTTCCTTTTCATGACCTAGTCGTGCTCCACGATAAACACGCACTGTGTCTCCTTCCCGTCCACCTGCTGACGGTCAGCTCCGTGGGCTCCCTGCCCGGGCTGTTGTAAACAGCACTGCGGTGACACTGGGCGAATGTATCCTCTTGAACTGTGGCTTCCTCAGGGTGTACGCCAGGAGTGGGGTGGCTGGGTCATTTGGTAGCTCCAGTTTTAATTTTTTTTTATGTAAATTGGGTTATTTTAATTTTTTTAATTGGAGGAAAATTACTTCACAGTGTCACGTTGGTTGCTGCTGTGCGTGTGCTAAATCGCTCCGTCGTGCCTGACTCTGCAGCCCCGTGCAGCCCGCCGGGCGCCTCTGTCCGTGGGGCTCTCCAGGCCAGAACGCTGGAGTGAGTTGCCGTGTCCTCCTGCCGGGGATCCCCCCGACCCAGGGATCAAACCCACGCCTCTCAGGTCTCCTTCACTGGCAGGAAGGTTCTTTACCACTGGCGCCTCCTGGGAAGCCAGTTTCTGCTGCACGACAGTGTGAAGCAGCCGTCGTTTCACATATATCACCTCCTGGTTGTAGTTTTTGAAGAAACCTCTACATCGCTCTCCATAGTAGCAACTTACATTCCCACCAACAGGGCAAGAGGGTTCTTTGTCTCCACCCGCTCTCCAGCATTTATTGTCTGCAGATTTCTTTTTTTGATATATTGAGTTATGTTTAAAAAAACATTTACTGAGAGATTAACATGGATTTTCTTCTTTATAAATCTTCTTTATAATGATTTCCTAAAATGAAACCATCTTTGGCATGAATCCCAAATAAGCATGGTGTGTTTTCTCTTAAGACACGTCTCTACTCAGTTTACTAATGTGCTGTTTAGGATTTTGAATGCATATTCAGTGTGGTGTATGGTTATCTTTTTGTGTTATACGCACCTAGTTTGGGTATCATAGTTTTCTGGGCTTGTAGATTGAATTCAGAAATTTTCAGACTTCTTTTTTCTCTGAAGCTTTAAAAGAATTTTTTATTCCTTTTGGGCTTGATGACATCGACCTTTAAAACCACCTGGTTAGCAGGGGTGATAAGCAGTATGGAGGAGAAGGCCACTTTATTTGCTTGTTCCACAGCTGTCGATCTAGGCAAGGCTTTTACCACTCTGGGGACATATTTTGGTAATTACCCACCCCAAAGTTTTCATTAAATCTAACAAACTATTTGATACATTTTTGCACAAAGGCATCTCATCATCTTAAAAGTCTTCTAACTTTATGGTCTTTTGAAACTCTTTAACACTGTTGGTGGCGTCTCTGTTTTGCCCTGGAACACAGCTGCCAGAAGGGTTTAATTCTTTATCTTCCTTTGCTTCTATTGATCGGACATTTTCTGAATGTGTGTGTGTGCGTGTGTGTGTGCGTGTGTGTGTGCATGTGTGTGCGTGTGTGTGTGTGCGTGCGCGTGCGTGTGTGTGCATGTGTGTATGTGCACGCGTGTGCGTGTGCGTGTGAGTGTGTGCGCGCGTGTGTGAGTGTGCGTGTGTGTATGCGTGTGTGTGCGCATGTGAGTGTGTGTGCGCGTGTGCATGTGTGTGCGCGTGTGTGTGAGTGTGCGTGTGCGCGTGTGTGTGCGTGTGAGTGTGCGTGTGTGTGTGTGTGTGAGATCTTCATTCCCCACCTGGAGACTGAACCCGGCCCGCAGCAGTGGCAATGCCGAGTCTCGGGGATTTCCTGCCTTTGCTTTCTGCTTCGGTAACTCTTTCCTTTGTGTATCCTTCTCGTTCACCCTGACGTGGTTTTCTCTCGCAGAATCATAGCTATGGAAGTGAGCGCACAGGCTTATTCTGGGTCTGAGAGGCTCTTGCATGCTCAGCTGTGAACCGCAGGGCACGTGGCTGCCCGGCTGGAGACTGCACCCCCCGCTTTGTCTGCAGCTCGGCGCGGCTGACACGGTGCGAGGAAAGCACTGCCTTCCGGGTTCTGCGTCTCCTTTTCTTCCCGTTCTCTGCACTCAGCCCTCCAGGGCTGCTTTGAGCTTTTCCCAGCCGGTAAGCTCCTTTCCGGCCGAGACTTCATCTGCTCTACTTGCTGTCGGGGACGCTCTGCCCTCTGCTCCATCTTACTAGCAACTCCTCCACCTTCAGCTCTTAACCCTGAGTCACTCAGCAGCTGATGGGTCAGCCCCAGTCCCAGCCCTAACGGAAGAATCTGCTCAGGTCTCACTGTTAAAGGGCCCATCACTACTTTAGTCTTTTCTTGTGAGATATTTTTACATTCAAAATATATACATTCTATAATTTTGAAATATTATTTTTTTAAAACCCATACCCTCCAAGTCCAGTTTACAAAATAGAATTTTACTAGTTCCATTTAGTAAGCTGCAGGGGGACCCAGCGAAAGAGCTTGTTTTCCAGCCTCTCTGCAGCTTGCTCCGTGCCTGTGACTAGGGGGCTTTGCAGAATTCACCTTTTCCCAGATGACACACCGCTTCCTCTTATATGTGTCTGCTCGGTCACTCAGTCATGCTGGCTTTTGGGGGCCCCGTGGACTATAGCCCTCCAGGCTCCTCTGCACTTGGAATTTTCCAGAGAAAGTTTGACTATGCAGGACATAAAGTCTAATCCCCAAAATTAATATACTGATAAGCCTGACAACATAAAATTGTGAAATTCTTATGCTGCATGAATATAAAATCCAAGGTCAAGTAACAAAATGGAAGCAATGTCAGCAACACATGTGACAAGAAAATGGCAATTAAGACACTGAAGCTCTTAAAAATAGGAAAGAGCCACGCTAATTTCAAATTTGGCACAGATAACATGAAGAGACTTCATAAAAATAAATGCAAATGGACAATAAACACATACCTGAAGCTTATTCACGTTCATCATTTTAAGAATGCCGCTCCAAACAGCTTCACACATTTCTTGACTGTTTCTGAGAATCCTCCAGCGCTGGGCCACCTCCTACTCCAGGGGATCTCCCCGACCCTGCGCCTGAACCTGGGCCTCGTGTGTCTCCTGTATGGGCAGGCAGACTCTTTGACACTAGCTCCGCCTGGGAAGCATCGTGCACGTTTGTGAGTGTTGCAAAAACATTGCCATGTTGCAGTCTTTGTCTGTTTACTGCTTTTGTACCTGACATTACGATTGTGAGATACTTCTGTGCTAACAGGCAGGCACTCTTTCCTTCATTTTCTGTTCATCCAAAGTCTAGCTTCATGGAATTTCAACATCCTATGTCATGACTGGATCAGCATCTATGCATTTTTCTGTATGTGGACATTTGGCTTATTTCTAGGTATGCACACAGACACACACGTGTGTAGTTCATATGCATATTTTATGTGATTGTGTGTACATGAAAATTATGGATGTGGCTGACAGGACTGTCGTGTGTGTGTGGACGAAACTGAACGTGTTAGTCATTCAGTCATGTCCCGCTCTTTGAGATCCCGTGGGCTGTAGCCCACTGGGTTCCTCTATCCATGGAATTCTCCAGGTAAGGATACTGGAGTGGGTAGCTAGGCCTTCCCAGGTGGGGCTACTGGTAAAGAACCAGCCTGCCAATGCAGAAGACGTAAGAGATGCAGGTTCGGTCCCTGGGTTGGGAAGGTCCCCTGGAGAAGGCCATGGCAGCCCAGTCCAGAATTCTTGCCTGCAGAATCCCATGGACAGCCTACAGTCCATAGGGTCGCAAAGAGTTGTACACAGCTGAAGCGATTTCACACACACACACACATATATATATATTTTTTAATGAGTTGTCTCCTACTCTATTTATGATGTTTCTTCATTCAGGAGCTACCAATCCAGAATCATTTTAAGTTCAGTCCTTTGCTTGGGAGATTTTAGATCACCTATGTGGAAGGATTTTTCAATCCCAGTCTTGAAGAAACTTAAATTGTGAACAAAACTTTTCAAGGAAACCTTTTTTCTTTCTTCTGCTTAGAGCCAACACCAAGACGTATTTCTTTGACATTTCCCTGAGGGGTTCTCTTTTAGGAGTATAAAATTGCTTTTGTTTGATTTGGAAAATCTCACCAATAATTAAACATCTCCACGGAGATGGGATTTGGCTTGCTGACTGTTGCAGATCTCTAATCCGGTCCACTTATAGTTAGCGTTGTAACTGCACCGGCGGCGCGATGCCGACTGAGGGTGCCCAAGCAGCCCGCTGCGTTTCCAAGCGCGTTCCTATGGATGTTACCGTGAAACTCGGGCAGGTGTCCAATTTAAGTATATTTAAAGTACACCCTGATGAATTAATAATCACATTTTCAGATGAAGTTTATGAGAGTTCTATGCAGATCAACAAAAATGGACACATGAAGACGCAATCCTAACTTTTAGTAGCACAGTGAAACGGGCTTGGCTCACCGGCGTTTTGAAAAGAACGGGCCCCCTTTTGGTCTTCTGCAGCGTGTATTGTTAATCTGTTTCTATTGATTCATGTCTATAGTGATGCATCATTTCATTTTAATATTCCCTCAAAGTTTGAAGCAAAAAATGAGCAAATGAAAAAACATGTAACATCAGATTAGACTTTTGCAATGAATAAAACATCTTATTTTCTGGTCATTGAAAGCATCCCAGTGTGGCCTGAGAATGAGAGGTCATCAAAGGCCTTGAAACACCTAGAGATCGGAGTCAGATGGGCTGTGATATGGCACACATTCATTGTGGGCCACTTCACACCAAGCAGCTTCTGAATATGGATTTAGTTCATTAACGGACCCGGGCTGCATGTGGAAGTAGAGGCTTTAGACCAGTCTGGCTTCACAGACTGGCCCTTTCCCTGAGTAGCCATGTGGACTCTATCAGCCTTCCAGTACTCTCCTCTGTGAACGGACAGCAATAATGTTTATCTCACTGAGGATGAGAATTAATTTAAATTTATTTATACCGAGGCTCTAGAATAAGCCCTGGCACATGGGCATCAATAATAGTTAGATGACTGTCTCAGTGTAGCAAGGAAACCAAGTCATTTTTTTTTTCCAAATAAGTTTGATGAAGAGGAATCAGACAGCCTTCCAAGCACTACAGAGATTTGATGATGAAGCTTAGAAAAATAAGTTTTCAATTTTTACATTTTGCAATTATTCTCAGTTCAGTTCAATCGCTAAATTGTGTCTGGCTCTTTGCAACCCCATGGACTACAGCACGCCAGGCCTCCCTGTCCATCACCAACTCCTGTAGTTTACTCAAACTCATGTCCATCGAGTCGGTGATGCCATCCAACCATCTCATCCTCTGTCGTCCCCTTCTCCTGCCCTCAATCTTTCCCAGCATCAGGGTCTTTTCAAATGAGTCAGTTCTTCGAATCAGGTGGCCAGAGTATTGGAGCTTCAGCTTCAACATCAGTCCTTCCAATGAATATTCAGGACTGATTTCCTTGTATGGGCTGGTTGGATCTCCTTGCAGTCCAAGGGACTCTCAAGAGTCTTCTCCAACACCACAGTTCAAAAACATCACTTCTTCGGTGCTCAGATATTTTTATGGTTCAACTCTCACATCCATACATGACCACTGGAAAAGCCATAGCTATGACCATTATTGCCATATATATACAATTATATAGCATGAAGTTCAATGTTCACCAACTGACTAAATAAAGACTAAATATTTCTTTAAGTCGTACAATCAACTTTTTATTTCTCTTGAGCAGCAGACCTTTGGAAAGAAAATAAAATAGCTGGATACTTACCTAATGTTACTAAAATAGAGTCCAATTGAATTAAAGATTTAAATGTTAAAAATTTTTTTAAAAGACACAAACATGTTGGAAGAAAGCAGGCATAATTTTTTTAAAATAATTTTTGTTTCCTTTTTTTTTTTTTTTTTTTTTAAATTTTTGAGCTTCCCTGGTGGCTCAGAGGTTAAAGCGTCTGCCTCCAATGTGGGAGACCCGGGTTCAATCCCTGGGTCGGGAAGATCCCCTGGAGAAGGAAATGGCAATCCACTCCAGTATTCTTGCCTGGAGAATCCCATGGATGGAAAAGCCTAGTAGGTTACAGTCCACAGGTTTGCAAAGAGTCGGACATGACTGAGCGACTTCACCTCACCTTTTTTAATTTTTGAGTGAAGACAGTTTGACTATGCAGGACATAAAGCCTAGACACCACAAATTCGTATATTGATAAGCCCGACAACATAAAATTGTGAAATTTTTATACTGCAGAAATAAAATCCAAGGTCAAGTAACAAGACAGGAGCATTATCAGCAGCATATGTGACAAGAAAATGGTGACTAAGATACAAAAGCTCCTAAAAGTAGATAGAAAAGTACCAAGCTAATTTCAAAATTGGCAAAAATAATGTGAAGAGACTTCATAAAAATAAATGCAAATGGACAATAAATATATACCTGAATCTTATTCACATTAATCATTTTAAAAATGCAATTCCAAACAATTTTATGGCATTTTCAGCTATCAAAATATCAGGCTGCTGTTGCTGCTGCTGCTAAGTCACTTCAGTCGTGTCCGACTCTGTGTGACCCCATAGACGGCAGCCCACCAGGCTCCCCTGTCCCTGGGATTCTCCAGGCAAGAACTCTGGAGCGGGTTGCCATTTCCTTTTCCAATGCGTGAAAGTGAAAAATGAAAAGGAAGTCGCTCAGTCGTGTCCGACTCTTTGCGACCCCATGGACTGCAGCCCACCAGGCTCCTCTGTCCATGGGATTTTCCAGGCAAGAGTACTGGAGTGGGGTGCCATCTCCTTCTACGCAAAATATCAGGCAACACTTATTTTATATATTTCAGAATTTTGATGTGTGCGGTGAAGCAGACACATCCACTCAGCACTGCTGGGAATATAAGTTGCTGGAATTAAATTTGGAATATGCGTACCAAACTTTAAAATCTGCAGAGCCACTGTTAGCAATTTATTTACTGAATACCTTGGCACATCAATGCACGGTGCTATGCATATAAGAATTTTCTTTGCAGATTATCTACACAGATTTTTTTTAATGCTGGATAAATCTACATGTTCATGATAGGGAAATAGTAAAGAAAATAAGACTAATTATATCTTTATCACGGCACACTTTTAGCTCTAGAAAAGAATGACAAACTCTAATGTGCACATTAGAAATGATTTACATTATTTTGATAGGGAAAAGTAATATGTAAATAGTTTTATTGTAAATTTCCATTTATGCAAGAATAAATATGAATGTGGTGGATATAGCACAAAATTGGATATTTTTCTGGGAAAAAAATAAGAAAAAAAAAGTTGAAAGTCAAATTAGGGATTTCAATGTGAAACAGCAGGAAGGAAGGGGTAAGATTTTTTATTTAATGCTTTCCTGAACTATTTGAAAGTGTCTCTGTGCTCTTGTATGTTTTGCTTTCGTTGAAAAAATGATGTTAGCATGAAGATAAAAATATATAAATTGTAAAGAACTAAAATTAAATGTCATTAGAAGTCAGCAGATAATTTGGGGTGTTGAAAACCATGTACTGTGTGCTCTTGAGAAGGAACTGCCAAAATGACATTCTTGGGGTCAAATGATTCATTCATTGGTGCTTAATGAGTTTTATTTCCCCCAGACAAAGCCAAAGGACGATCAAAAGCTGGAACCCACTTGGATTCAGCCAGGAGACGAAGCAGAGCGGTCCTTTATCACATCTCTGGCCACCTGCAAAGAAGAGAAAAGAACAAATTGAAAATAAACAATGTAGGTAGTATGTGTGTACACTATGAACGCGAGATCTTCCCTTGGTGGCAATGTTTGATTCACTAAAGAAAGGTTCCAATTACTCATTTATTGACTTTCCTAAATTTTTTTCCACTTTGACTTGCACTTTCCTGTAAAGAACAAAGTGGGAAAGGTCAGCCGTCACAAGGCATTTCCATAATAAACGTGATTAATCATAGTGTTATCACAGCCTAGAATATTATTTCAGTCAGTACAATATGGTACTAGGGAGACTGCAAATGAGACTGGTTGCATTTTATGAACAAGTTATATTACACATTCATCGTTTGTTGGTTAAAATTTCTCAAATTTAATTTTCATTCCATCTGTTTTGCACTTTATCTAGTTTTACTGAATGCTTTCATCCAAGGGAACCATGAACAAAGCAGTCATTACTCCATTTAGAAATTTACATTTTATGCAACACAGAATTGGGAATTTCACACCTAAGAACATTGGATTTGAAATGACATGCCATATACCTTATAGTTGTTGTTGTTGTTTTTTAAGTTAACTTTTAGTAAATCACAATAGGGCTACTTTCTGAAACCTGGTGGTCATCTGGCCAAAGCCACAGCAAGTAACTGTGCTTATAAAAGGGGACTCCGAAGAGTTTTAAGTGGCCCATGTCCCTCAGGATTTGCCAGTTAATTTCATCATAGGTTCCTAGGACAAAGAGAATTCACTAGAAATCCAGAACTCTACCTGCTTGATTGTAGATACTCAAAGGTGATTTTTCAAATCATGGTAATGTCATTAATCTACATGGTGAAGTCTCCAGAACATACAACTTTGGGGATATGTCTGACTACGGGGGTCAGACATCAAGACTCAGAGCCTGACTTGCCAGTGACTTTAGAAAATCACGTGAAACACCAGAGCTAGTTTGGAGTTGACCTCAGGTGCTTAGGTTCTGGGAGGGAGGGACACCGGAGCTTCTTTGGCATCTCATTTTACATGGAGAACTCAAACCATCTAATCTGATGTGCACACAGTTTGCTAATCTGATGTGCACACAGTTTGCTAAACAGTCTTGCATCAGAGGCACAAAGTACCCTCTTGTGAGTTTCATGAACAGAGTCCGGGGTGGCGGGCCATCCGGCATGCGAGGTCTGCAGAGCCGGCTCTGCCTCTGAGCAGTTCCCTCCGGAAGCCAACCTTTCCACGCATTTGTGCTCCAGGACCATCGCCCACGCTGGTGTTGATCTGGAGGTACCACTGTTAAGAGCCACGTTCCGTTTAGTGGGTCTTGGCTGAAGGTAAAGATTCTCTAGGGAAACCTGTATGTCACATTGATTTCCTGAGAATCCAGGGACACACCTGAGACGCGGCTCACCACTAGATCATGAGTCCTTCTCCTGGCTCCTTGTTACACCTGCTTCCGTTCAGCAAGTCAGCCTTGGTGACAACGTAAGTTCCAGGAAGGGACAAATGTAACCACACCTGCCTTTATGCCAGCCAGCCAGCAAAGCACCTAAGCAAACATCACCCTGAGATTCTGCGACGCTGAAAGACGACGCTCTACCGCCTTTAGTCCAGAGTCATTTGAATGCACCGAGTCTTAGTGAGCTTAAAACTGCGTTCACAGAACATGCTGTTTTCCCCCTTCTGATTCAACAAAGTACAGAACAGCACTTAAAAATCTTATTTAAAAAATCATAACGCCCACCGCTTGGCTAATTTGCTAAACTGCATGTATTTAAGAATTACACACATCGGGATGGAGCATTAAAATACTACATGGTAAGGAAGGGTGTCCAATCAACACGGAGACTCGGACAGTGTGGCACGGGAAGCGTGGAGGCAGGACGAGCGCTGTTCACCATCTTATCTCAAGGAGAACAGAGCCAGAACGCTAAAAGATGGCAGAGAGACTAGCAAAGGGGAAACAATGATCCAGTTTATGGGCTAAACGTCAGTCTTCTGGAAATTCTGAATATATTAACATTCAAGTGACTAAAAAAAAAGATTTCTTAATATTTTTGTAGGTCTTTGCTATTTACAAATCCCCTTTGCTATTATCATATTATTTGATTCTTACAGCAAGTCGGTACTAGATATGATTTTTATTAGTTCCATTTTAATGATGGAAAAGAACTTAGTTGAAATATCAGAAGCAGAACCAGCAGAGGTGGGAAGCAACCATGAGCAAGCATGAGGTGAGAAGCAACTCTAAGTGCTTCTGCCCCTTCCCCACTTCTTCTCTGATACACCTCTGGGCAATAAAAATATGTGATTCAGCTTGGAACAAATTAGCTCATCTGGCCGTTAGCAAGCTCTGAGAATCGCATTATTACTAATGCCCTTCAGTCCTGGCTCTAACTTTGGAAACAGCTTTTAATTTCTGGTTTCCTTGACTGGTTATTCTATTCAGTGACATTGGGATGACGCAAGTGCCTTCAACTCAAAAGATCCCACGGCAGGCTTGAGAGCTTGAAGGACAGTGCTGTCGATGCCCAAGTATGACTGCCGGGCTCCGGGCTGGTCCTCATGGGGGCATATGCTACCCTGCAATCACCCAGCATGATCACTGTGGAGACGTTTTCCCACCCCTTTGTTCACCCGGAACTTGATTTTAAAGACGTGTTGCAGAAATAGTTTATGGAATAGTTAGCCTTGATGAGGTTTTGGCCTGAAGCGCTGTGATTTAATAATACATCCTCAAAGAGTCGGGAACGGCTGAGCATGCCCGCACTCCCTGCAGCCTGTGGGATCTTAGTTCCCTGAGCAGGGGTCAAATCCTGGGCCCGCTCTAGAGGAAGTGCAGAGTCTTAACGCTGGGTCTGCAGGGAAGTCCTGTGGGCAGCACAGACAATTGGGACGGACCTGCTCCCGTCCTTTCTGCAGCGACCCCAGTTCTGCCACTTCCACAGCAACACAGCAGGCAGCGTCTTCTCTTAGTCAACATGTTGTCAGTCGTAACCAGTTTCTGTTAGTGGAAGGTGGAGCAACTTGGCCCCTGGTAAAGTCTCGGCCTGCAGTGCAGGAGACCCCGGTTCAGTTTCCAGGTCGGGAAGGTCCCCTGGAGAAGGGGCAGGCTGCCTGCTCCAGTGTCCTTGGGCTGCCCTGGTGGCTCAGCTGGCGAAGAATCTGCCTGCAATGCAGGATCCCTGGGTCGGGAGGACCCCCTGGAGGAGGGCGTTGCAACTCACTCCAGAATTCTTGCCTGGAGAATCTTATGGACAGAGGAGCCTGGTGGGCTGTAGTCCACGGGGTCACAGAGAGTCAGACATGACTGAGCGGCTAAGCATAGCAGCGGTTAAACAACTCAGACACCATTTCTACTAAAGAATATGATTCCAAATTAATAACTGATAGACAACTAAAATTGAGAATAGTTGTAGTGTTATTCTGTAGGCAAACTTCATATATTTCAGGGCTATAAATATGCCTTTTTCTCCATACTTGCTAAACGCACACTTTCCAATTGTAAGAAATTTCTTCCATTCCAAAGGTTTTTGATAAAACGTTATAAACAGAGTGGTGGGAGGAGAAGGATGTCTCTTTTTTGCACTCTTTTTCAATCCGGATTGTGTCAAGATGTATGCAGAATTTGCATGAGAAGCCTTTTAAACTTTAAGTCTAAGCTGAGATGCACTGGATTCTCAGTGTCTTTTGAAATACTTTACTGCATTTTGAGTAGCCCATAAAAATGGAGTGGTGCGGTTTATTCTCTGATTTTGGAGATAACTGCTGCATTGCTGACCTTTACTAATGCTTCATACAATGCACATACTTCAAATGGAAAAGCATTTCGCTTCTTGAGTTTCCACAGCCTTCACTCCTGGAGCTGGCTTCTCTCTGAAACAAAGTCAGAATTTCATTTCTGTAACATGATAGAAGAATTATTTGGATAAAAACGGAGATATTCTTCCATGGCTTTTGGTAATGTGTTATCATAGCAAATATTTGGGGGAAAAGTCATATTGGACTCTGTCCCATTCTATCGTAAATCCAAGTGCTTATCAAGTTTGAGACTCTAAGTCTGTAACGGCCCCTAAGTCTCTCCTTTCCTCACCCACATCAGCTCCGATGAGAAGCCCCGCAGGTGTTACTTCCTTCTTCCTCTCTGAATCTTATGGCATAATCTACCTTTGAACGAGTTCCGAAAGCCAAAGAATGAAGTGAAGGAGGCAGCAAGTCGGGGGGCTGAGTGGAGCATAGACACAGAGGCAGACGGGCGGGAAAGAACATCAGGAAGGAGGGACGCAAATCCCGCCTCAGACCCTGGGTTTCTGAAGTGCCCTGGTGGACTGAGTGGGAATATTAACCGGAAGCAGAAGCCTGTGTTGTAGACGCCTGCCAAGGAGAGACACGGACAGAAGCGGCGTTCGCATTAAGGGAGCAGGGGTGTTTGGCCTCCAGAGAGTCACCGCGAAGGAGCCCGTGCTCCTGACTGCTTGAGTCTTTCTTGAATCCCCAGGTTCTTCAGGGATCCCTCAACATGTCACACTACTTTGCTCTTCCCTCAGTGCCTGAAAGAAAAAAACACACTGCAGCCCCCAAGTGACATACACTCCAGAACTTCTAACTGTTCATTCAATGTAACTTTCAATTGCAAGTTTCCATTACCTGGCTTGTAATTCTCATCAATTGAGGTCAACGCAAGGTGCGCGTGTATCTGGTCACGGACTGTAAGATTTCCCCACGCACTATTGTTGCGCTTCCTTTCGTCTCGCTGCAGTAAAGGGAATTGTTCATCAATTTGGACTGCTTTCAAAGTGGAGTGCTTTTGCAGTTATAAAAACTCCAGCTATTCTTCTGCATTTAATCAGCTGCACAGTGAGCATTGCTCTTCTCCTCCCGTGACTTGAATAATAACTGTTAAGTAACTGTTTTTCACTTTGCCATCTTCACAAGGGCGAACCAGTGTCAGAATAAACCCATGTCCATCGAGGCTGTGAGATTTGGGTTCCCAGCTGGAAGCTTCACCAACAACCACAATTCAAGTAGTCTGTACAATCTGGTCGTATTTTGAAAGATGTGTTAACAGCTATTTACAACCAAATTTGATCATATAGCTTTATCCTTTCTAGAAAAAAATGGCACCTTTGCGGTTGTTAGAAGAATTTCAGGTGTTCTTTGCATCTATTCTTCACATAATGGCTGCCTTCTCAAACTATAAGTATATGGAATGTCCCCACCACAGTAGGAACCTAGCTGTATCTGGTGTTTATAATGTATGTAGGATTCTCTTGCAACTTTGGATGTTTCTAGGTGACATTTTAGGTAATGATCTTTTTACTCTTCATGAACAAAAGTCTAGATTACTCACATATTCACATGGATGACTGCACTCTGCATTTTCCTGTTACTTATAACAAAGATCCTTGCCCAGTTTTAATTTATACATCTCTATTTTTTCACATTACCAGCTTCTAAATGTCTCTTGTAAGATCTAGAATCATGATATGTGTTTCTAAATAATTCTCCCTGTTCCCTATTTCTGATGTTGGGTTTCTCCCTTCTCTCCTTTTTGTCTTTATCCACAGAATGTTTTTGTAGACAAACCAGCATTTCCGGAGTATAAAGTTTCTGATGCAAAGAAGTCCAAATTCATACTTTTGCATTTTAGCACTTTCAAAGCTGGCTGGGACTGGCTTATTCTGCTGGCGACGTTTTATGTTGCCGTGACGGTACCTTACAACGTTTGCTTCATCGGCAATGATGACCTGTCGACAACTCGGAGCACAACAGTCAGCGACATCGCAGTGGAGATTCTTTTTATTATAGGTGAGAACCAATGGCTGTTTTTTTATTATGGGTGAGAACCAATGCTGTTTTTTTATTATGGGTGAGAACCAATGGCTGTTTTCCTAGATTTGCATAGGGAAAGGCAGATGTGTTCCAGATTTTTGTAACATGGATTTGAGCTAAGATCCATTTGCATGGTCATAACTCAGCCTCTGATGCAAATTTTGGAGAAGCACATATTTGGATTTCTGAAAATTACCTTTTCTAGCTTTCTCACGGTTCCTTTTTGCAGAGGTCTACACTGATGTTTTTTTGTTTCTATCCTTATTTCATCAGAAGCGAACTGAAAAAGAGGTAATGGCTGTTCCGTTCTGTGCTGTGCTCTCAGCATCTGTGATGGTCTTACCTGCACAGGGTCAGAGATGAGGCTTGGCAGGCGCACATCAGGGGCGTCCTGGTAATGGTCCATCCTGGGCACGTTCCTTCAAGCCCATCTGTGCCTTTCGGGAAGCTGATGGTGGTTGCCACAGGTGGCCTAGTTGCAGAAGCAACGGATTACATAACCTTCCTAGTCAATCATCAGAAGCACTGAGTATCTGACTTCACCTAAAGGAGAGGCCCTGAGGGATGTTTGCTAAGAATGTTTATCTCTAGAACACTGGGAATCTCAGTTGAAGCTGCATCTGCTCCATGCTTCTCGGCCTTCTCCTAGTTTTCTGTCCCTTAAAGGTCCATCTTGTGTAGACCACAGCCAAGCTCTTGCTTGATTATTCTAGATCATTGTGAAGGCTCAGACTGATGCCCTGTGGAGTTTCTGAGCACCGTTAGCAACCCGACTCCTACCTGGTCATGGTGATGTAGGGTAACACCCTTTCTGTAAAGATGAGAGAACTGAAAATGTTTTCAAGCAGTAGGTGAACAAGGGACTGAAAAAAGTGGACCCTAAAAGTTCAAGGAAAAGGGAATAAATGAGTGAAGCAAGTCAAAAGCTTGTTTCAGTGGTTACGGTACATTTTTCTCTGTGGAACCAGTGCAGTTTGGGGTTCTCCAATGGAACATCAGCGTGAGGAGTTTTATGCCCTTGGTGTGAGTTTGGCATCACAATTAACATGCACTTCCCGGGCGTACCCCTCAGACCCCAGCTCCCCCCGCAGAGGTGGTGGCCACAGTGCGTTCGGACCACTAGGTGGCAGTGTTGTCTGGTTGGGTATCTTGGTAAAAGGCGAGTAATTTAAATAAACTTATCTTTTTTAACCTAAACTATTGTTTATTGGAGAAGTAAAACCGTAGAGGAATATTAAATCACTGTTGAATGGCAAATAACATTATAGTTTGAAGTAGAATTGTACAAGATGTGTTTCAAGATGGCCGTGTGGGAAAAGTCTGATTCACCTGCTCCCACGGAAACAGCAGATCCACAGCTGCACAGGGAGCAATTTCCTCGAAAGCAGAGCAGAAAACTAGCTGAACAGCTCCTTCATTAGAACAGGGCGAAAGGCCCACACCAGGAAGGTGGATGAGGCAGAGAGACGGTCTCTCCCAAACCGCACTGCTGGCGCGGCAGCCTGCAGCTGGAAGCCCAGCAAGCAAGGGAGCTTCTTCCTGAGAGCGAAGGGCCCGTGTTCACCCACAGCGAGCAATGGAGGTTCTTCCTGAGAGCGAAGGGCCCGTGTTCACCCACAGCGAGCAATGGAGCTTCTTCCTGAGAGCGAAGGGCTCGTGTTCACCCACAGCGAGCAATGGAGCTTCTTCCTGAGAGCGAAGGGCTCGTGTTCACCCACAGCGAACAATGGAGCTTCTTCCTGAGGAGTGAAGGGCTCGTGTTCACCCACAGCGAGCAATGGAGCTTCTTCCTGAGGAGTGAAGGGCTCGTGTTCACCCACAGCAAGCAATGGAGCTTCTTCCTGAGGAGTGAAGGGCTCGTGTTCACCCACAGCGAGCAATGGAGCTTCTTCCTGAGGAGTGAAGGGCTCGTGTTCACCCACAGCGAGCAATGGAGCCTCTTCCTGAAGAGTGAAGGGCCCGTGTTCACCCACAGCGAGCAATGGAGCTTCTTCCTGAAGAGTGAAGGGCTCGTGTTCACCCACAGCAGGCACATGGAACTTCTTCCTGAGGAGTGAAGGGCTCGTGTTCAGCCACAGCAAGCAATGGAGGTTCTTCCTGAGAGCGAAGGGCTTGTGTTCACCCACAGCAAGCAATGGAGCTTCTTCCTGAGGAGTGAAGGGCTCGTGTTCACCCACAGCGAGCAATGGAGCTTCTTCCTGAAGAGGGAAGGGCCCGTGTTCACCCACAGCAAGCACATGGAGGTTCTTCCTGAGGAGTGAAGGGCTCGTGTTCAGCACCAGGACTCCAGTTCTTGAGACCTCACCTGAGAGACAAGCCCCTCAAACATCTGACTTTGAAAGTCAAAGGGGCTTGAATCCGGAGACTCAAATGGCTGTAGGGAACAGAAATGCCACTCTTAAGGGCTCAGCTGCAGACCTAGACACCCTGGGACTGAGTGTTCAAGCATTAGTTTGAAAAGTGCCTAGAACGCATGTGCAGGAGATTGGTTAGCCAACCTAACGTGTCTGTGAAGGCACAGCAGCCAGGGCCCTCCAGGGGCTGAGTGGCCTGAGGGCCCCACTCCTGTGCCCCTGCTGGCTGTGCTGTCAGGTATGCCCCGCTCCTGCCGTTGGCCGCGGCCCTATTAAAGTCGCTAGCGCATGCTGCACGACTGTCCAGCTCTGGTGGCCGGGAGAACTGGTGTTTCTGGGCCCCATGGGACTAAAACAACCTGCGAGGCAGTTCTTGGCAGGCCGCGGCCCCTCAGCACAGACTGAGACGCGCTCCAGATCATCCTGTGAAAAATATCCATCTGCTCGTCCAGAGCTTTGGCTTGAAGGGCAGGCTTCAGGTTTTCTACACGTCTATGGACTAAAGAGGGATTCCTTCTTTGTGTTCTTCCTTGGCTGTGCTAGAGCTCGTTCGCACTTCCTAGTGAAGAGCTTAAAGATCATCTAAAGCCCTGATTTTTACAACTGTCACCAGAGGAATACCACCAAGTTGCCTGGTCTAGAGGTCAGCAGAGTTTACAGCTGAAGTCCCAGAGGATGATGTATATTTTCATACTTTTAAAGCTTCTGCCTGAGGATCTGACTCCCAATCAGCCTGAAACTAGGTGCTGAGACCCTCCCTTAGGAACACTGACACGTGGCACACTTAGCAAATGAGATCTATCAAGAGAAAATCAAGATGCAGGCCAAGGTCGAGCAATACCCCACTCAAGGTATTCATCCCCTACACAAGGTCTCTCCGTCAGGGCTGGGAGAGGCAGCTGTTCTGAATAATGCATAGAAACGAACAGAATCAGGCAGAATGAAGAAGCAGAGGAATATGTTCCAAATAAAAGAGTAAGAAAAATACCCAGGGGGGCGGGGGAAAAGCCCTCAGTGAAGTAAGAATAATAATTGATTAGGTGAAGAGTTCAAAGGAATGTCATAAGATGCTCACCAAACTCAGAAAGGAATGGATGGACACAGTGAGAATTTCAACAAAGAGATGAAAATACAAGGCATCACATACTGAAGAATGCGATGACGGAACTGGAAGATATACTAGAGGAACTCAACGGCGGACTCATTGAAGCAGGAGAAGGAATCAGTGATCTGGAGTCAGGGCAGCGGAACTCACTCAAAGAGAGCAGCAGAAAGAACAATGAACGCCAAAAAGTGAAGATAGCTTCCTGTGGGACGACTGCAAGCGGAATGGCATTTGCACTACAGAGTCCCGAAGGAAAAGGGAAATAAAAAGGGGCAGAAAACTTATTTGAAGAAATAATGGCTCAAAGCTTTACTAAGCTGGGGAAGGAAATAGACATCCAGATTCAGATCCAGAGAATTCCAAGAAGATGAACCCCAAAAGAGTCACACCAAGACACATTATTAGAATGTCATAACAGAATCTTAAAAGCAGCAAGCGTAAAACAACTTATTGTGCAAAGGGACAGCCCCATAAGACTATCAGATTTTTCAGTAGAAGCTTTGCAGAGCAGAAAAGAGTGGCATGATACATTCAAAGTGCTGAAAGAACTTCATTATTCCAAACAAGAATAATCTATCCACAAAGACTGTCATTCAGAATCAAAGGAAAGATAGTTTCCAGACATGCAAAAGCTAAAGTTCATACCACTAAAATGGTCTTACAGGAAGTGTAAAGGGACTTCTAAGAGTATTAATTAGTAATAAAATTATGTGAAAGTAAAAATTCTATCAGTAAAGGTAAATATATAGTAAAGGTATTTCTTAGTGATTTATAAAGCTTATATGAAGGTTAAAAGATAAAAGTGGTTTAAAAAAAGCTATAACTATAATAATTAAGTGATACACAAAATAAAAAGATATAAATTGTGACATCAAAAACAGAATACATGGGGGGGGTAGTAAAAATAGAGTTTTAGAATGTGCTCAAACTTGACTTGTTATCAACTTAAATAGACTTTTTTATTTAGGCTGTCATATGTGAACCTCATGCTAACCACAAAGCAAAAGCCTATAGTAGATACACAAGTGGTAATGAATGACAAAGGAATTTAATCATAAAGAAACCACTAAAATGCAAGGAGAGAGAACAGGGGAAGAAAAAGCAACTACAAAACAGTTACCAAACAGTCAACAAAACAGCATTAAGTGCATCACTATGATAATCACTTTGTACCTGGACTAAATCTTCCAATCAAAAGACATAGGATGGCTGAACGAATAAATAAATGAGGCCTAATCTTCATACTACCTGCAAGAGAAACCCACGTTAGAGGTAACGACACACACAGACTGAGAATGAAGCAATGGAAGGGACACTTCACACAAATGGAAACAGAAAGAAAGCTGGGGCAACTATGCTTATATCAGACAAACAGACTTCAAAACAAAGATGGTAACAAGAGGCAAAGACAGGCACTACATAATGAGAAAGGGATAAATACACCAGGAGACTGTAGCACTTGTATTAATAAATATTCATGCTCTCAACATAGCGGCACCTAAACACATAAAACAAATGTCAACAGAGCTGCAGGGAGCAGTGGGAAGCAATGCAATAACCCTGAGGGACTTTATTGTTTCACTAACGTCGATGGATGGATCATTCGGAAAGAACATCAAGAAGGAGGCATTGGCCTTAACACATTAGACCAGGCGCGATGAACACACGCATCAGAGCATTCTATCCAAAAGGAGCAGAATGCACGTTCTTCTCACGGGCACATGGAATATTCTCCAGGATAGATCATACGTTAGGCCACATAGCAAGTCCCAGTAAGGTAAAGGAGACTGAAGTCAAAGGAAGCATTGTTTCCTGAACCCATGGTATGAAACTAGAAATCAGGTACAGTAAGAATAAGAAGAAAACTGGAAAAATCTTAAACGTGTGGAGATTAAACAACACGCTACTGAACAATGAATGAGTCAATGAAACAATCAAGGAGAAATCAAAAAATGCCTTGAAACAAATGAAAATACAACCTACCAAAGTCTGTTGAGTGCAACAAAAATAATTCTAAAAGGGAAGGAAATTCATAGTGATAAAAGACTACCTCTAGAAACAGAAACATCTCAAATAAACAACCTAACTTTTCACCCCCCAAATACTAGAAAAAGGATAAACAAAACCTTATTTTAGAAAAAGGCAGAAAAGCAATAGAGAAGAAATAAATGAAATAGAGACTAAAAAGAAAGTGGAAAAGATCAGTGAAACTTAGATCTGGTTCTTTGAAAAGATAAAATTGTCAAACCATTAGCTAGATTCACTAAGGAAATAAAAAGGAAAGTGAAGCCCAAATGGAATCAGAAATGAAACAGAAGATGCAACCGATGCCAAAGAAATGCAAAGGATCAGAAGAAACTTTTGTAAGCAATTATATGCCAGCAGACTGGCCAGCCTAGAAACAGTGGAAAATTTCTAGAGACACACAGTCTTCCAAGACTGAATTGTGAAGAAATAGAAAGCCTGAATTAGTAGTAAGGAGATTGAATCAGAAATCAAAACTGTCCAACAAATAGAAGTCCAGGACCAAGTGACTTCATTGGTGAATTCTACCAGGCACTCAAAGAAGATTAAATATGTATTTTGCTCAAACTCTTCTCAAAAATCAAGCTCATTTTGTGAGACTATCATTACCCTTTTACCAAAACAAACAAGGGTACCACACACATACACAAGAAAATTATAGACTAATATTCCTTATAAACATACATGTAAAAAATCCTCAACAAAGTATCAGCAAGACAAATTCAACAAAACATTATAAGAATACACATGACCGAGTGGAATTTATTTCAGGGATGTAAGAAGGATTCAGCATCTGAAAAACAATCACTATGATGCACCACATTAACAAAGAGAAATGCAAATCACATGACCATCATAATAGATGCAGAAAAAGCACCTTAAAAAAGCTAGCATTCATTATGATAAAGAAATACCTCTTAACAAAGTGGGTATAGAGGAAATGTACCTCAACCTAATAAAGGCCATATATGATAATCCCACAGCTAACATCACAGTATATTCACTGAAAGCTTTTCCCCTAAGATCAGGAACAAGACAAAGAAAAAACCCATTTTAACCACTATTTTTTTGACATAATGTTAGAAGTCCTAGCCAGAGCAATTAGGCAAGACATGGTAGTAAAAGTCATCCAGACTGGAAATGAAGAACTGAAGTTACTTGCAAATGATACAGTTTTATGTCTAGAAAAATCTTAGAGATCCCACCAAAAAAGTATCAGAACTAGTATCTAAGTTGGGAAATTTGTGGGGGTACAAAATCAATTTACAAAAATCTGATGTTTTTTATGTACTAACAATGAACTTTCAAAAAGAGAAATAAAGAAAACAATTCTCCTTACAAATTCCAAAAAAAGAAAAAAAAAACAGAATAAAGTATCAAGGAATAAACTTAACCAAGAGATAAAGGACCTGTAGACTGAAATCTCTGGGACATTGATGAAAGAATTGAAGAAGACACAAATGGGTCAAAACACTCTATACTCAAGGATCAGAAGATTCAGTATTGTTCAAATGTTTATATTATCTAATCTGTCTACAGATTCAATTCAACCTCTACCAAAATCTCAGGGGCCTTTTTCAAAGAAATGAGTTCAGTTCAGTCGCTCAGTCGTGTCTGACTCTTTGCAACCCCATAAATCGCAGCACGCCAGGCCTCCCTGTCTATCACCAACTCCCAGAGTTCACTCAGACTCATGTCCATCGAGTCGGTGATGCCATCCAGCCATCTCATCCTCTGTCGTCCCCTTCTCCTCCTGCTCCTAACCCCTCCCAGCATCAGGGTCTTTTCCAATGAGTCAGCTCTTCTCATGAGGTGGCCAAAGTACTGGAGTTTCAGCTTCAGCATCAGTCCTTCCAATGAACACCCAGGACTGATCTCCTTTAGAATGGACTGGTTGGATCTCCTTGCAGTCCAAGGGACTCTCAAGAGTCTTCTCCAACACCACAGAAGCATCAATTCTTTGGTGCTCAGCTTTCTTCACAGTTCAACTCTCACATCCATACATGACTCCTGGAAAAACCATAGCCTTGACTAGACGGATCTTTGTTGGCAAAGTAATGTGTCTGCTTTTGCATATGCTATCTAGGTTGGTCATAACTTTTCTTCCAAGGAGTAAGTGTCTTTTAAAAAATTTCATGGCTGTAGTCACCATCTGCAGTGATTCTGGAGCCCAGAAAAATAAAGTCTGACACTGTTTACACTGTTTCCCCATCTATTTGCCATGAAGTGATGGGACCAGATGCCATGATCTTCATTTTCTGAATGTTGAGCTTAAAGCCAACTTTTTCACTCTCCTCTTTCACTTTCATCAAGAGGCTCTTTAGCTCCTCTTCACTTTCTGCCATGAGGGTGGTGAATGAACACATATTAATCATATGGGCATAAAGACAGACACATAGATTAATGGAACAAAACTGAGAGCCCAGAAACAGACTCACACATATATGATCAATTAATTTTCAGTAAAGAAAGCAAGAATATACAATGGAGAAATGACAGTATCTTCAATAAATGGTCTTAGGAAAATGGGACAGCTACATGCAAAAGAATAAAAGTAGGCTACTCTCTTATACCATGCACAAAAATTAACTCAAGTTGATTAAAGACTTGAATGTAAGACTCGAAACCATATAACTCTCAAGGGAAAAACCATGGACAATAAACTACTTGACTTCAGTCTTGGTGAGGATTTTTTGGATCAGGCACCAAAGGCAAGGGCAACAAGAGCAAGAGTCAACAAGTAGGACTACATCAAACCAAAACTTTCTGCACAGTGAAGGAAACCATCAAAAAAATAAAAATAAAAAGGCAATCTAATGAATGGAAGAAGATATTTGCAAATCACATTTTTGATAGGAGGTTAATATTCCAAAATATACAGAGAATTCATTACAACTCAATAATAGAAAAACAATCAAAAACAGAGTACAGGATATGAGCAGACATTTTTTTTTTTCAAAGACATACAGATGACCAACATCACTAATCATTGGGGAAATGCAAAGCAAAACCACACTTGTTAAAATGACTATTATCAAAAAGACGAGAATAGCAAGTGTTGGTGAGGATGTGGAGAAAAGGGAAACTCACACACTGTTGGTGGGAATATAAATCAGTGCAGCCACTGTGGAAAACAGTACGGAGATGCTTCAAAAAATTACGTTAAAACAGAACTACTGGGAAGTGAAGTGAAGTGAAAGTTGCTCAGTCGTGTCCGACTCTGTGACCCCACAGACTATAGCCTGCCAGGCTCCTCTGCCCTTGGAACTGTCCAGGCAAGAATACTGGAGTGGGTTGCCATGCCCTCCTCCAGGGGACCTTCCAACCCAGGGATTGGAGCCACGTCTCCTGGGTCTCCTGCACTGGCAAGCAGATTCCTCACCCCTGAGCCCCTGGGAGAGAGTCCTGACATGTGTCTGAAGAAACAGAGGAGGCTAATTCAGAAAGGAGTCCATGCCTCTGTGTTCACTGCAGCATTGTCTACAATATCCAAGACGCAGAAGTAACCTCAGTTTCCTTGGATGGATCAGTGGACGTGAAAGGTGCTGCCTCTATATCTATGGGCTCCACACCTGTCAACCAACTGTGGATCAAAAACATTCGAGAAAAAAATTTTCTTAGAAATTTCCATAAAGCAGAATTTGAATTTGTCATACACCAGCAACCATTTACATCACATTTACATTGTATTTACAGTGATTAGTCTTTGCATGGCATTTACATTATATTGGGTATAGTACTTAATCTAGAGATGATTTAAAGTCTATGGGAGCATACGTGTGGCACAAATACTGTGCCATTTTTATGAAATATGAGAATCCACAGATTTCAGTGTCCTGGAGGTCCTGAAACCAATCAATTCCTTACAGATACCGAGTGAAGTCAAAGTCGCTCAGTCATGTCCGACTCTTTGTGACCCATGAACTGTAGAGTCCATGGAATTCTCCAGGCCAGAATACTGGAGTGAGTAGCCTTTCCTTCTCCAGGGAATCTCCCCAACCCAGGAATCGAACCCAGGTCTCCCTCATTGCAAGCAGATTCATTACCAGCTGAGCCACCAGGGAAGCCCAAGAATACTGGAGTGGGTAGCCTATCCCTTCTCCAGGGATACCAAGGGGAAACCATATACACAGTAGAATACTATTCACCCATCAACAAAGTATGAAATATTGCCATTTGCCAAAACATGGATGGACCTTTAGGGTATTGCTCTATGGAAAACCAAACCAATGGAGAACAGATTGGTGGCTGTCATAGACCAGCGGTCCCAGCCTCTTTGGTACCTGGGACTAGTTTCCTGGAAGAAAACTTTCCACGGATGGGCAGGGGGATGGTGCGGGGGGTAATGTGAGCCGTGTGGAGTGGCAGATGGGGCTTTGCCCAGTCAGCCGGTGCTCACCTCCTGCTGTGTGGTCTGGCTCCCAACACGCTGCAGGCAGGGAATAGTCCACGGGCTTGGGGCTGCAGACCCCTGCTTGAGAACCGAGGTGTTGGGAGGCGGGAAAAATATGTGAACAGGGCCAAAAGGTGCACACTTTCTGTTACAAAATTTAAAAGTCACAGGGATATAACGCATAGCATGGTGACCGCAGTCAACAACGCTCTGCTGCATGTTTGAAAGGTGCTGAGAGTAAATCTTAAAATGTCTCATCACAAGGAGAAAAATTACGGGACTTTGTACCAAGGACTAATGGTAACTAGACCTACTGTGATCATTTCACAGTATATACAAATATCCAGTCATTATACTGTAGTCCTGAAACTAATACAATGTTGTATGTCAATTTTACCTCAATTAAAAAACAAAAGAAAAGAATGAAAAGTGTAGCCAAATGGGGTGTGTCCATATGCCAGTCCATTAGTTTTATACCCTTTTGTCTTGCTAATCTTTGATGCTTTCTGCCACCCACCCAAGAAAAATGTAAATCAGGACTCTACAAAGTCTCCTCACAGTCACGTCAAAGTGCTCATGAACTTGGGCAATCATTCAACACATCTAAGCCTGAGTATCTGCTTAATGAATATTTGTTACAGCTGTTTTTCAGCTCTGTGATAGAGACAAGGCCGTACCTTGGACTTTATTTCCCTCTCTTCCTGGTTCTTAGATATTGCACATCGCCAGGCTTGGAAGCCATTTCTGCTCCTCCATGCTCACTGATAGACGGTGTCTTGTTTATGCTCAGCAAAACCAACACTTGTGAGAAAGTTATGTTATTTTCTTCTCTTTTTCCAAGCCTGCTTTCCTCTACTAAACTCATGGAGTGCGGCTTACCCCTCTGGTAGCTGTCCTTAAACCTTCTGCTCTTCTTTCTTAGCGCCAATTCTACTGTGTCCAGACAGCAAGTTTTTTCCAGGTAAACAATACCTGTCTCTTTCTAGTTGCATGAGGAAAGAGTGGAAACCCACTCCTCTTTTTATGCAGTTGGCTTTCACAAAGATGACTTTATAGTGTGGTATATGTCCTGCTGAAGCGAGCACAGACTTTATCATTTGGGACTCGCCAACAGCTTCAGTGGGACTTCTGCCTGGAATCCCTAGTTGACGGACTTATTTTTATAAGCACTGAAAACATCTCTGCTCTTTCCCTACTGTGATACTCCTGCTCTTTCTTCTTTTAAATGAGCTTAAACTCATCTTTAGTTTATAATAAAATATCTGGAAAAATAGTTTAACCTTTCTTAAACTACATTCCTCCAGAATCTTTATTCTAAATATTTCACAAAGGTGGCCTAAAAATGAACATTGAGAACTCAGTCAAAATACAAGGAATAAAAAGTGTTTTGCCTCTAATAATATATTTTTTATAATATGAAGGCAGTGTTTGTATTGTTTAATGCTAAATAAAGTGGTACGTGAGCTTCCCTGGTGGCTCAGCAGAATCTGCCTGCAATGGCAATATTTCAAACTTTTTTGATGGGTGAATTACTATTCTACTGTGTATATGGTTTCCCCTTGGAGTCCCTGGAGAAGAGATAGGCTACCCACTCCAGTATTCTTGGGCTTCCCTGGTGGCTCAGCTGGTAATGAATCTGCTTGCAATGAGGGACACCTGGATTCCACCTCTGGGTTAGGAAGCTCCCCCGGAGGAGGGCATGGCAACCCACTCCAGTATTCTGGCCCGGAAAATTTCATGGACAGAGGTGCCTGGTGGGCTACAGTCCATGGGGTCACGGAGAGTCGGACACAACTGAGTGACTGAGCGTGCATGCACACAAAGCGGTGTGTGCAGTGAACCTCACAGGTTTATTTCACAGACTGTCTGCATTCTATTTATGCTGCTGCTGCTGCTAAGTCACTTCAGTCGTGTCCGACTCTGTGCGACCCCATAGACGGCAGCCCACCAGGCTCCCCCGTCCCTGGGATTCTCCAGGCAAGAACACTGGAGTGGGGTGCCATTTCCTTCTCCAATGCATGAAACTGAAAAGTGAAAGTGAAGCCTCTCAGTCACGTCCGCCTCTTCACAACCCCATGGACTGCAGCCCACCAGGCTCCTCCATCCATGGGATTTTCCAGGCAAGAGTACTTGAGTAGGGTGCCATTGCCTTCTCCACAATCTATTTATATATCAGTATATTAAATTGGCATCTTATAATCAATGGGTCAGAATTGTTAAAAAGTAGTTCAGCAAGAGATTTGGGAAGGAAAGATTTTCATATAGCAAAAAAAAAAAAATGATGTTTTTCAAAATATTTCTTTATTTGTAACACTATATATACATGAGATTATTTGCTAAATGGGGGAAAATTAAGTGTTCCATGAAAAATAAATATCAATGTATAATCAAAATGAAAGTTGGAAGGTAATATGTCTCTTTTGGAGATTCACAGTGTACTTTAGCATTATAAATTCTCTGAGAAATTCAGTGTAAAAAAATCTGTTTAACTGTCATTAATCCATCATCTCCTAAAATTATTTTTATCTCTCAGCTAATTCTTCTCTGACCACCCAGTAACCCTCTTTTGGGAAATCTGACTCAAAAATATTGTTCTCTGATAGAGTCACCATAAACAAAGCATCTGACTGTGATTATGCTTGTCAGAATATAAATGTGAATTATGACCTTGAATCTCTCCTGTCTATTCTCTTCCTCTTCAAACAAATTGTTTGTAAGACACCCTTATGGCAGAAAATGAAGAAGAACTAAAGAGCTTCTTGATGAGAGTGAAAGAGGAGAGTGAAAAAGTTGGCTTAAAGCTCAACATTCAGAAACTAAAATCATGGCATCCAGTCCCATCACTTCACGGCAGATAGATAGGGAAACAGTAGAAACAGTGGCTATTTTATTTTGGGGGGCTCCAAAATCACTGCAGATGGTGATTGCAGCCATGAAATTAAGACACTTGCTTCTTGGAAGTTATGACCCACCTAGACAGCATATTAAAAAACAGAGACATTACTTTGCCAACAAAAGTCCATCTAGTCAAGACTATGGTTTTTCATATGGATGTAAGAGTTGGACTGTGAAGAAAGCTGAGCACCAAAGAATTGATGCTTTTGAACTGTGGTGTTGGAGAAGACTCTTGAGCATCCCTTGGACTGCAAGGATATCCAACCAGTCCATTCTGAAGGAGACCAGTCCTTGGTGTTCTTTGGAAGGAATGATGTTAAAGCTGAAACTCCAGTACTTTGGCCACCTCATGCGAAGAGTAGACTCATTGGAAAAGACTCTGATGCTGGGAGGGATTGGGGCAGGAGAAGGGGACGACAGAGAATGAGATGGCTGGATGGCATCACTGACTCAATGGACGTGAGTCTGAGTGAACTCCGGGAGATGGTAATGGACAGGGAGGCCTGGCGTGCTGAGATTCATGGGGTCGCAAAGAGTCGGACACAACTGAGCAACTAAACTGAACTGAACTGAAGACACACTGATTCTTTAGAATCAATGGGGCGCAAGGTTTGTAGGTCAAGTCACAAAGTGGTCACAAAATTACCTTCAGTTTGAAAACTCTCATGTATAGCTTAGTTGCTGATATAAAGCCTTACAGAAACTTAAAATGAGAAGTGACCTGCTGTTAATGAATCCAATTCCTTCTTTCTTACTTTATAGATGATGGTCCCATCACTACTGGTGTTAGACTCGGGTCTCCTGATTATTTAGGTCAAGTTTCCTAAGAGTTTAAAATCTTGGCTCCACTTTCTGAAAAATTCCACCCAACTTGTTTTCCCTTATTAATAGCAATCAGGCAGAAAATGAGAAAAAGAATGCCAGCTTCTTTCTCTTTTTTCCATGAATGCTGAAATTAATAGTTTGAATCTGTGAGATCTTGGTTGTAGAAACCGCAGTACGCCCAGAGGCCCAACAATCACTTCCCCGTTTCCTAACAATCCAGAGAACCCAGTTTTGTGCAGGCAGCAATATGCCCAGGCCCAGGGATTAATGACAAGCATTCTGAGTGGCAGCAATTCCCTTTCCCGTAGCCCTTTCAAGAGCAGGGGCGACTATGTGGTCAGTTCTGTCCTGTAGGATGGAAAGAGGTCATTTCTGTGGGCTTCTCAGAAATCCTGTTTTCCCTGAAGAAAAGAAGAGAGACGTGTGAGGGGAAAACATCCCAGTGCCTATTTCTTCCTTTCCCCTGGGGATGTACGGATGGAAGGATTTGTGTGGGACCACCGCAGTTGACCTTAATTATCAGGAGAGACATAGGAAAGAAGGTGTTGCTAACAGAACAGGAAGCTGAAGTTTTGCACCTCGAGGCTCTTTGCTAGGTCATCTAATACAGTTAAGTCCCCTACATATAAATGATTTTCCTTCTGAGAGCACTTTCATTAAGTCTAATTTTTTCATAAATTCAGCAAAGTTAGCCTAGATACTCAACTAACACAATTGGGTACACTGTACTGCATTGTAACAGGTATATCATACTTTTCACACAAATAATACATTTTTAAAAATGCAAAGAATAGAAAACATTTTTAATCTTACAGTATGGTAGGAAGTACAGCAGGTGGCACACAGGGGCTGGCATCGAGCAACTGGGCAGGAAGAGTTACCACCCGGAGGAGGAAGAGGGGGTGGGAGACGGCAGAGCTGAAGGACCGTCGGCAGCAGGAGACCCCAGCTCGTCCCTGCTGCTTTCACACCACTTCTAGACATCTGGGCTTGAAGTAAAGACGCTGAACCACCGCGTACTACGTAGCACCACACAGTGGAATGCACAGAAGCACACCCACTCGTAGAGGGTGCCTGCACGTGGCAGTGTATGCCAGACGTGTGCCCTAACTCACATGATTTGACGTGTGAACCCACGGTTGCATCTTTGAAAGTGAGAAGCTTGTAGGTCTGAGTGTGGGGAACTTTCTGTAATGCTTCTGTTATCGGAACCACTATTAATTAGACATTCCATTGCTGCTGGACCTATCGCTCTAAAAATAAAAAAATAAATTACTCTGCTGTTCACCACGACTCCATGTACTGGGCAATATCTGTTTCAAAAAGTAGAATGCTCTTCCTTCTGACCTGTCATTTTACCATGAGCCTATCTAGGAAGGGATTTGCATGTACTTCTTACCTGCAGTTATAACCACAAAGGCTTAGAAGAGCAGGCTACACCATAAATCTATAACTCTGACCAAGCTGATCTAAGAAGTCCTCAGAAAGCTACAGGTCAACGGCAATGGGGTATGCAACTGTACTTTCTGCTTACTCCGCATTTAACTTTGTCCTAAAAGGAAGCTGAGAGTCCTGTGAGCTAACGATCAGTCCTACACTGTAGTCTCCTCTAGGTCTGGGCATCCAGCATGTTTACCCCCCGCCCACCAGCAAGCCTCCCCAGGCATTACGACAATGCCAAACACCCCATGCATATTAGAATGACATTGTTTTCTCAATGTTATATTTTTAAGATTACACTGTGTTGATTTAGGTAGTTCTAGTTCATTGGTTCTCAGAGGGGACAGTATCATACATAGATACTATTTTAGAAATATACGGGTTTGACTTTAATACGTTAGTCATCACTACCATCTTTGGTATTTGTTTGGTGCTTTTAGATGACAGTTTATATATCTTCAAATGAGTTTTCCCCATACCCCAACCAAAAGAACAGAATTCCTGTAAATGCAGTATTTCCTATGAGTGTACATCTGTCTTTTCATAATTTCTGATTATTTCATTTCTTTCTCCTTTCGTCTGCAGTACTTGTTAGCCACAAGTTCTGTTCACCTACATGTCATCAAATTTTGCTCTCTCAGACTCTATTTCTTCATATCATTTAATTTTACTTATTACCTTGTGACAGAATTTAGGCAGGTCTGTTTATAGATAAGAAGGAAAGGGGAGAAAGAGGAAGCAAATTTTCCAAGACCTAGCTAATTGCTGACCAAGCTAGGACTAAAACTCACTGGTAAGTTGGAAAAAACAGTAGCATGATTATCAGGATTGAGTTAATTATATCAAGAAATAAAATCATTCACACTTGTGTCAGAAGTGATGAGTACTGCCTTGGTTTATTTTACTATCCATTATTTTCAGAAAATCAGCACTCTTTAATACATACTGAAAATCCAGTTGATCATAAGAATAAAATAGACCAGAATATTCCACATCCTTAGCTTTCAGGACACAGGTGCCTGGGGAATCATTTACCACTGAAGGGTGTCAGCTCCTCCTAGAGACTTGGCTCAGCACCCTTTAGAAGAGCTAAGAACAGATCTCAAATACTGTCACTCTGCTGCTGCTGCTGCTGCTAAGCCGCTTCAGTCGTGTCCAACTCTGTGCGACCCCACAGACGGCAGCCCACCAGGCTCCCCCGACCCTGGGATTCTCCAGGCAAGAACACTGGGGTGGGTTGCCATTTCCTTCTCCAATGCATGAAAGTGAAAAGTGAAAGTGAAGTCCCTCAGTTGTGTCCGACTCTGTGCAACCTCACGGACTGCAGCCTACCAGGCTCTTCCGTCTATGGGATTTTCCAGGCAAGAGCACGGGAGTGGGGTGCCATTGCCTTCACCCTGCTGCTGCTGCTGCTGCTGCTAAGTCGCTTCAGTCGTGTCCGACTCTGTGCGACCCCATAGACGGAAGCCCACCAGGCTCCCCCATCCCTGGAATTCTCCAGGCAAGAACACTGGAGTGGGTTGCCATTTCCTTCTCCAATGTATGAAAGTGAAGTTGCTCAGTCGTATCTGACTTAGCAACCCCATGGACTGCAGCCCAGCAGGTTCCTCTGTTCATGGGATTTTCCAGGCAAGAGCACTGGAGTGGGGTGCCATTGCCTTCACCCTACATCTACCTAAATCAAGCATCTTTAATCTGCAGTGTTGTGGTCTGGCATGAATTGAATGGTTCCCCAACAACATTAGGGGTGATAACTCCCCTGTCTTTTCCCGATCTTTCATCAGCCCTTCTAGGAACAAGAAATTGAGATGATCCGAATTTCAGCTCTTCTTCCTTTCTTCTGCCCAGGTCTTATGAGGCTTGAGAACGGAAGCTGGGTTTCCAGTACTGCAGTCAGGAAGGGAGACCTTGGCTAAAGCCTTAATTACCAGCTTCAGAGGAACAAACTTGTCTGTTCAACAACTTCAGGATTTTATTGGATCTGTGTTCAACTTAATAGTATTTCTAAATAGATGTTTGCTTTGTGAAACTTCTCCCCATTCACCTCTTCATGTGCACAATCTGTATAAATATGCCTTTTTCCATTTAATGTGGAACCAAGGAATAATGTTCTTATCCTATTCAACTCCAGTTCACTCCTCTCCAGTAGAAACTCAAGCCTCAACAGATTTAATTGTTTCAGGATTCTTGAGTGCCTTTTTCTGTTCAGTTCAGTTGAGTTGCTCAGTCGTGTCCAACTCTTTGTGACCCTATGGACCGCAGCACGCCAGGCCTCCCTGTCCATCACCAAGTCATCCCTTTCTCCTCCCGCCTTCAATCTTTCCCAGCATCAGAGTCTTTTCCAATGAGTCAGTTCTTCGCATCAGGTGACCAAAGAATTGGAGTCTTTTCTGTTAAGGCAAAATAAATAAATCTCAGTGGAGTTTGAAAGTATATAGACATTTTATTACTATTTCATTGTACAACTAATCCCAACTTATATTAGTTTTCCTGTAAAGTGCAAAGAGGCTATTTCCCCCCTTAGCTAAATGACTGAAAATTGAAGATATAGACTTCGGTAGTGGAGGGAGAGACTTTGAAGAGTAAATAAAGTTGAAATTTCATGGTGATGATGGAATTGCAGTGAATTCTGCCACTGAAAGATCTGGGCGTCCTGCTTTCCCAGACTCTGCACATTTAGAAGCGTTGGTCAGTTAGCATCTTTCTATCTCTTGGTGTCTGAGTCCTTCCCTCCGACCTCCCTCCCTCTGTTGGACCCATCCTTCCTGTTAATTTCTTTCTGCCTTTTAAATATAGGGGGCCACAGAAGTCCACACAGCCCTACATCCCCACGTCTGCACAGCGACCCCCACAACCCAAAGCCAGAGCAGGCTGAGTTACTCCATTTGGCCATTCACACTGATCTTGAATGGAGTCACAGGGTCTCTTACTAAGAGCAACTCAAGATGACATTCATAGGGCTCAGATTTCACCCTTATCTCGTGAAGACTTTTTAACCCAACTCCCAGAGTATTCCCAGGGCCTACCTTCACAGGTAACATATTTGGAATATTAGATAAATGAAATGTATTGCACTGAAAATTAACCATTGACCGGAAATGAATCAGTGCCCATTTGGCTACTTACCAGCCATTTCCTGCTGAATAAGTCTAATCCTGAGAACATGGCAATAATTAAACCAAAAAAAGAAAATTACCCTGCCCCTTCCTGTTCCCAGAGAAATGTACTATATCCTGTGTCTTATCTTAAAAGTGGATAGATTTTATATGTCAGAATGCCTTGGGCAGAAGGGGGAAGATAGTGTCCTGAAAAGTAAGGTACTACTGTTTCAATTTCATCATTGTTATTAGGAGTTCCAAAGTAAGTTGGCTTAAAGGTACGTAATTAAGCACTGAAAAACTAACCTTGCATGTGTTTTGCAAATAGACTGTGTTTTCATTATTGCTGCTTTAGACTTTCCATGTCCCATGGGAAGAGGAAGTGCTGAGATAAATCAGCTACTGATAGGTGACCACTGTGTTTTTCTTAATCATGTGAAACTACAAGACAAAATGTTTCCTCATTTGATTCATTCAAAAATAGCTATTCTTATTTTCCTTAGGCTAGAATAATAGCTTATGTTTGATTATTAAAAGTACTTTATTCACCATCATTTCCTATTAGCTAGGTTTTTTGGGAAATATTTTCACCATTCTTTGCTATGAACAAAATCATCCTCAATGACAGTGTTCTAACAAACCAAAACGCTGCACTTTCAAGACCTTTTCTTTTGATTAGTTTACTTTCTCCTCTTCAGATATATTGTGCTAATTATATAAACTTTAAATAGGAATAGTGGAGAAAGACAAGTGGCCTTCAGACACACCCATTCCAATACAGCCATTCCAACAGTAAATATTTCTGGTTGCTGCTTTCTCTCCTTTTCACGTGGTTATAATCATAGTCTACACAAATTTTGGTGACTCCTTTTTAAGTCACATTTTAATATACATGTTTCTCTGTGTTTTTGTGAGTATTTATAAACATTGAATAGTTGCATGATATTCCATCATGTAAACAAGCTAGTCTGTATTCATAATCATGTCTTATTTGTTACAGATTTAGGAAAATTTTTATTTTCTTGCCCCTCAAATAAAATACTGCATTGAACATCTCTGTGAAAAATATACTTAGTCACTAAGTACATAAATCTATATTGAACGCTTATTGTTTGCCATGTGCCGTTTTAGAAGTTGATGGAGCAGTGAAACAAATGGAATCCGGTATATTCTAATAGGAGACCAGAGAGAAAACAAGCACAATAATCGCATAGCAGAAGCGGTGAACTGATGAAGAAAGAGAGATTACAGAGTGGGGCAGGGACAGGTGGCGATCCTAAGTGAAGCGGTCAGGAGAGTGGCCCGAGAAATGACATTCAGGGAAAGACAGAAGAAAAGCAAGGAACAGATGTATGTGTTGGTGAACCTCCCGAGCAAAAGAGCATCTAATGCAGAAGACCCTGCTCCTGTGGTCGGAAGTATTTTGAGGAATAGAACTGTAGGGCCAAAAAGAAAACTACTGCAGATGGTGACTGCAGCCATGAAATTAAAAGACGCTTACTCCTTGGAAGAAAAGTTATGACCAACCTAGACAGCATAGTCAAAAGCAGAGACATTACTCTGCCAATAAAGGTCCGTCTAGTCAAGGCTATGGTTTTCCCTGTGGTCATGTATGGACGTGAGAGTTGGAGTGTGAAGAAAGCTGAGCACCAAGGAATTGATGCGTTTGAACTGTGGTGTTGGAGAAGACTCTTGAGAGTCCCTTGGACTGCAAGGAGATCCAACCAGTCCATTCTGAAGGAGATCAGCCCTGGGATTTCTTTGGAAGGAATGATGCTAAAGCTGAAACTCCAGTACTTTGGCCACCTCATGCGAAGAGTTGACTCATTGGAAAAGACTCTGATGCTGGGAGGGATTGGGGGCAGGAGGAGAAGGGGACGACCGAGGATGAGATGGCTGGATGGCATCACGGACATGATGGACGTGAGTCTGACTGAACTCCGGGAGCTGGTGATGGACAGGGAGGCCTGGCGGGCTGCGATTCATGGGGTCGCAAAGAGTTGGACACGACTGAGCGACTGAACTGAACTGAACTGAACTGAATTGAACTGAATGCAGAAGACCCTACTCCTGTGGTCAGAAGTATTTTGAGGAATAGAATTGTTGGGCCAAAAAGTATTAATATATCAACATCAATTTAACATTTTTAAAGTTTCATTTTTAAATTACATTATCCTTATAGCAAATATTGGTAGTAAAACTCCACTTGCAATGTGATTTTTCATGCTCATATTTTTTAGAATAATAGCCATTGTGAGAAGGCTCTAAGTGCATATGGCTTTCTGAATTTTTAAAATACTATACAGTCATTTAATAGAGTAATTCAGACATAATAATGTTATTAATATTGTATTATTGTTCCTTATTCCTTTTTTAAAGATGTTAACTATATAGGAAAAATAGAGTTGTATTTTCCAGACAGACACAAAACTTATTTTACAACGTACCTGAATTATTTTAAAATCTGAAATATTTGTGAGATGGCACATTTTTAGGAAGCTTATCTTGGCACACATCCGAGAAGGATGCTGCCTGAGCCTCCCAGATTACTGTAAATAGACATGAGAAGAAGCACACGCTCATGAAATATGAAACAACAGTGCTTGTTTTGAGCTAGGCAAGAAAATCAAGAATGGAACATTACTAAAGTTAGAAACTCAGAAGAAAATGGTGCGTTCTTGATTTAGAAGCTTATTGCAAAATAATGAGGTTTTTTTTTTTTCCATTTGTCTTTTACCCAAATGAGAACTCTACTGTGTCATTCTCAGCCCACTTTTCAAGTATATTTTCTTGCAGTATAAAAAAAATTATGTCCTCTAAGCAAAAATGGCATCATTTATGCGGCTTACAGTTTGCACTTCGATTCACGCATTTATGCCCTTGGCCTGATCTTTACTCCTATTACCCCCACTGTTTTTTCTAAATTTATTTTTAATTGGAGGATAATTGCTTTACAATGCTGTGTTGGTTTCTGTCACACAACAGCATGAATCATGCATAAACACGCATGCATCCCCTCTCTTGAACCTCTCGCCCACGCCCCACACCCCACCCCTCTCATCACACAGCTTGCTGTGTTATGCAGCAGCCTAGCCATCTATCCCACGGATGGTGAGGGACATGCTTCGACGCTACTGTCTCAGTGCACCCCATCCTCCTTCCCCAGCTGTGTCCTCAGTCTGTTTTCTCCGTCGGCATCTGTATCCCTGCCTTGCAGATAGGTTCATCAGCACCGGTTTTCTGGATTCCACATGTGTTACTATATGATACTCGTTTTTCTCTTTATGACTTACTCACTCTGCATAACAGGCTCTAGGATCACCCATCTCAGTTCAGCTGACTCAGATCTGTTCCTTTTGAGGCTGCATAATACTCCGTTGTGTTTATGCACCGCAGCCTCTTTATCCATTCATCTCTAGATGGACATTTAAGTTGCTTCCACGTCTTGGCTATTGTAAGTAGCGCTGCAGTGAAATTGGGGTGTGTGCGTCATTTTGAATTGTGGTTTTCTCACGGTATATGCCCAGAAATGAGATTGCTGGGTCAGATAGCACTTTTGTTTCTCTTCTGTTAATGAGTCTCCATACTATTCTCCATAATGACTGCGCCAGTTCACAGTTGCACCGACAGCAGAGGAGGGCTCCGTTTTCTCAATATCCTTTCCAGCATGTATTGTTTGTAGATTTTTTGATGATGGCCATTCTGACTGGTGTGAGGTGGTACCTCACTGTAGTTTTGGTCTGTGTTTCTCGAATAATAAGCAGTGTTAAGCATCTTTTCATTGGCCATCTGTATGTCTTCTTTGGAGAAATGTCCACTGAGGCTTCTGCCTGTCTTTTGACTGAGTCGCCTGTTTTTCTGATATTGAGCTGCTTGTGCTGTGATGTATTTTGGAGATTAATCCTTTGTCAGTTGCTTTGTTTGCAATTATTTTTTCCCAGTCTGAGGGTTGTCTTTTCATCCTGTTTATGGTTTCCTTTGTTGTACAAAAGCTTTTAAGTTTAATTGGGTCCCATTTGCTTATTTTTGTTTTTATTTTCATTGCTCTAGGAGGACCCCTATCATTTTAATATAAATATATAAATAATTTAGAAAACCAAAGAATATTGAATATTTTGTGAAATTGTTTAAACATTTTAAATCCCTGAAAACATTGTGGTCACTCATCTAACTCACTGAAGATCAGCATGATGCCACCCACATGATTACCCTTGGCAGTTCCTCAGCAGAGCATAGAAAGCCCTCCATGGTTTGGACTTCATATCTCTAACTTTTGACCTATCACCACATGCTCCTCCTTTCTGTAGACCTCAGCCACCCTGGACTACCGGGGTCCAGCCCTGGTTGGGTCGAGGGTATCTGAAGCGTGGATGGCGAGGCGAGAGAGGTATATAGATATAGATTTATAGACTTTGAGATATATATAGAGAGAAGAAAACAGTTAAGAAAATAGAGGAGAGAAAGAGGCTGATAATCCTTGGTTTACACAAAAAGCTAATAAAGTCTCAAGACAAGAGACTTGCTCTGTTCACGTAGGCCACAGGCACCCGCTTGAATAGCAGAGGGTGCCCCGCCTTGGGCTCCCTCTCGTGTGGGTCTTAGAAGCTGGGGCAGAAAAGAAAACGCAGAGAGCCTCTGTGTTCCAAGGGATCAGCCTGAAAAAGAGAGGGAGGGAGAGGGAGAAAGAAAGAGAGAAAGAATTGACATGAGGAAGGCCAAGCTTGTGCAAAAACCCCATAACTTTATTTTCAAAAGGTGCTTATATACCCTAAGTTTTACATAATGGAAGATGCAGAGTCATGCAGGGGCCACAGTCCTGACCTTTATCAATACCAGGCTTTCTTTCTGCATACCTTTCCGTACACAAAAGGTCTCAGGTGATTTACATTATCTTCTGGCCAGGAGGCCTGTTAACATTTTATGGCGTTTTTCCTTGATAAATGTTAATCAACCAAAAAACTCATTTTCCCTGAAGTGTTTTTCTTTAATCTGCATCACCCTCAAAGTACTAAATAAAGTTACATTCTTATAGAACAAAGGTGCAGTGGGTTACAACAAAGAAAGTACTTAACTCAAAGATCTAATGTTGCTACTTGTTTTTCCTATATACCAACTATATAAATTAATGCACTCCCAGGTACACAACAAATAAAGGATATGAAAACTTGGCAGCAAGTACTGGCTCAACAATGAAACCCTTAACCAGTTCTATTCTAATGATTTTTAACTCCTCAAAAGGCTCTACATTCCTAGCATATTTTAAGCTTCCTGTGCCTCTCCTGGTTGGGAGGCTGTAAACAATCATATGCATAGTTGTAAAAGGTCTGGATAAACCTGTCAGGCAAGTTAGAAAGCTATCAGAGGGGTTTGAATCTAAACACTCCAATTACGCCCAGGAGATGTATTAGCTAGCGCTCTATGTTAACTTTCTTTAGAGGAAGGTGGTCGGGGACAGCCCCCCGTTACTGTCAGAAGAGTATGTATAGCAGACAGTACACAGACAGATTTTGGTTTCGGGGCAGATGCTCGAGCAGATCTAGAGGATCCCTCTGAGTCCTGATCCCGCCTCTGCCTGTCAGGGCTCTTCCTCATGACCTTTGCCATGGGTGGGGTCTCCCGTGCTGGCTCCCGGCACCAGACCACTTGCAGTGCCTCAGCTGTCTCACTCTTCACATCCTTTGTATTTTCACATACTCCGTACTTTCTACTCTTGGAGGAAAAAAAGGCAGAATATCCACTTGGCTCCTCTCTACCCAAGCGAATCGTCCTTATTCTTGAAGTATCGTCTTTGGCCTCTTCTATGAAGCCTTCAACTCTTCTTGCGCCTATGATCGGGAGTCAGGGCTGGGTTTCCCTCCGTCTCTACTGTCCATTCTTCAACCCCGTACCATACTTGTCTGTCTCTCTCCCCCTATATCCATGTCGGAAATAGACTATGAACTCCTGGAGAATACGAGCCAGCTGGTGTCTTTATTTCTCTAGTTCCTCCAGCTATTACCTGACCCTTAGTATGCAGTAAAACTAGTCTACACACTTCCATAGTTCAGAAAACAAAATATGAAATGTAGCTGATTGAGTTGAACAGCCTTATTTCCAAAGGCAGGCCTGTATGGCTTTCTCTGAATAGCTCCACAGGTGACTGTTTTTATTTTACACAGTATGGACCACTTTGGAGTTACTGATCCCTAGCAAGTTGGCACCATTAACAAAGAATACTTAAGCTTTGGTGCTGTGTCCAACTCCTTGAAAATACACCGAGAGCTTGTCAAGACCTTTCAAATGTTGCACTTGACTAAGCATGAGATGAGGCCAGTAATTCTAAATGTAAGGTGTTGGGATTTTAGCTTCAGTATTAAAGTTTCTGAGGCTGAAGCTCTAATACTTTGGCCACCTGATAGGAAGAGCCAACTCATCGGAAAAGACCCTGATGCTGGGAAAGATCGAAGGCAAAAGGAGAAGAGGGCAGCAGAGGATGAGATGGTTGGATGGCATCACCGACTCAGTGGTCATGAAGTTGAGCAAACTCCAGGAGAGAGTGGAGGACAGGGAACCTGGCGTGCTCCGTGGGGTCGCAAAGAGTCGGACATGACCGAGGAACTAAACATCAAGGACAGCAAGGTCTTAGGATGCCATCTCTCTCTGAATGACGTCCTAGGAGGGAAATCTACGGACAAGCAGAGACGCAAGGAGATGCAGTAACCTTGCCTCAGCTGGACACACTGACCACCAGAAAATGTAAGATCGTTCCTGTCACTCAACTAATAAGGACTATCTAGAAGCAGATCTGGTAAAACCTGATGCCGTGATTTGGCTGACGGGAAGGGCACTGAAGGAAATGAAGCCCTTCTCCCTGTGTCTGGGAAGCTCACACGGAAGCAGGTCGATGCCGTGATTTGGCAGACGGGAAGGGTCCTTGAGGAACTGAAGCCCCTCTCCCTGTGTCTGGGAAGCTCACACGGAAGCAGGTCGATGCCGTGATTTGGCTGACAGGAAGGGTCCTTGAGGAACTGAAGCCCTTCTGCCTGTGTTTGGGAAGCTCACACGGAAGCAGGTCGACGCCGTGATTTGGCTGGCGGGAAGGGTCCTTGAGGAACTGAAGCCCCTCTCCCTGTGTCTGGGAAGCTCATATGGAAGCAGGGGACCTTGTCGAAGTGTGAACACCTGTGCGGACAGTAGAAGAGCAGTGGGAGCCCACTCCAAGCCACGCCGTGCGGCTCCAGGACTGCGGGAGAGACATCTGAGGCGTGTTCTGAAATCAGAGAAACGGTTCGTATTAGCTATGGGTCACAAGGCTGTGATCAGAGAAGACAAGTCGGTAGGAAAGCGGGAGAGACCATGAAGACCAAGTGCCTGGAAGGACGAGGAACTTGGCAAGAGGACAATGCTGCATAAGATCTGCCGCGGCCCCTCACCAGAGGCAAGCACAGCCAGCCACCCTGAATGTGCTCATTCGCACGTGGGAGGGACAGAAGACTAAGGAAGTTATTTTTGTCACCTCTCCCTTAGCTGCCTAAAAGGATCTAGATAGGGGGCCTATTCCAGGAAAAAGAAATATCACCAGACAGACAGACAGTACCGTATGAACTAGGCAAGTGAGATCTGGAGGGAGCCGGCAAAACCTGCTTGTTATGCTTTCTCGATGCCCCACCCTCCATTTCTACCCGGCCCAGGAAACCTGTTTACCAACATTTGCTCTTTTTTCATCTTCCTGTGAATTGCATCCCTTCTCTTTGAAGTCCCAGACCCCTGACCTCTTTTCTTTAGTCCACAGTGAAGCATATATCTTATTCTGCCTGTCTTTGGACTTTCCCATGTTTATACAGATTTCCTGTATATAGTATGTAATTAAATTTTATTTTCTCCCACCAATCTCTTGTCTCATTTTAGCTACCCAACCAGTTAAAAGAACCAAGGAGGTAAAAGGAAAATTTTAGCCTTCCTGCTGTCACCAAGTCATAATTCTAAGTCTACATTTCCAAGCAAAATGAAATTTCTTGATAGAGTGCAATGTCTGAAGAAAACCTAACATGAATAGGGTGAAGGTCATACTTGTAGAAGCAGAACTCAGCATAAAGACACTTGATTCCCGGCATCTGCTTATTCTATGAATTTATGTTGAACATTGGAAAGTGAGTATGACTTTAAACTGACTACGGTAGGAAAGAAATAAAGTCAGGAAAGCTTATGATCTGCTTGCGTTGAATTAGATATTGGCCTGGATAAAACAGATGGTCTCACAGAGACAATGAAAGATGTTAAATCTGGTTTTTAAAATGACTGGTACTTCGTTACTATACAAAGTATTTGACTATTTAAAGCATATGTATTGGCATTAGCTCATTTAAAGCTTAGATGCACCCTTTAAGTAGACGGAAGTTGCAAAACGCTACCGCTCTTTGTCTCATCTCACAGTCTTTTAAGGTTGACTGCGTGTGTGCACGCTTGCATGCTAAGTCGCTTCAGTCGTTTCCAGCTCTTTATGACTCTGTGGACCATTGCCCACCAAGTTCCTCTGTCCCTGGGATTCTCCAGCAAGAATACTGGAGTGGGTTGCCACGTCCTCCTCCAGGGGATCCTCCTGACCCAGGGATCGAACCCGAGTCTCCTGCATTGGCGGGCAGGTTCTTTACCGCTAGCGCTGCCTGGGAAGACTGTATATACTCTAGTATAAAGAATGAAATTTGGTAATAGTATTTATTCCAGTTTATAGATGAGGAAATGGAAGCTCAACAAGGTTAAGTCACTTTAAAGGGGAAAGAAACATGAAGGGAGACGAGAAGGAAACATTTTGCACAGTAGGTTTAAGAAAAGCATCGTTATGTTTGTAAAAAGGCCTCAGAAGAGTTTTCCAGTCACCCGTAGCCTCTTGCTTGTCAAACGGTGCTGGTTCGTCTTTTTCTGACTCTTTCTTTCTAGACTCTCTGGGTGTCTCCTGAGAGCTTGATCGTCTGAGTAGTAGTAAAAGAACGTTTCATGTTTATGGGGCACATTTATGCTAAAGAAGTATTTGTTTTTTTTATCTGAAGTTCAAAGTTAACTGGCTGTCCCACATTTAATTTGCTGAACTTGGTAAGTGGCCACAGGGGTGGCCTCAGTGAATCATATTAATGCCCTGGACTTAGCAAGCCCCCCAGGAGGCCCTCAGTGAATCACATTAATGCCCTGGACTTAGGAAGCCCCCCAGGAAGCTGAATGCTCAGGCACAGCTGCAGGAAGGGTCTATGTGGAAATGATGCTGACCGGTTTTTGATTAGACATTGAGAAAGAAATACTGCCGTTTAGGAGTACTGTCATCCTTAGGAGAGGCTGGAGAGCTGGGTGAGTCTTTACCTATAATTATAAAGTCACATTTTGATTTGATTGTTAAGAACAGCCACCGGGGCACTGCTTCTTGAGGCTAGGAAATGTTAAATTGCTAAGTTAATGGAAGGAGAGAATTGTGGGCTTTGCTTTGCGCATTAGTTAGATTTAACAGGATATTATGGTGAGAGCTGCAACAATACTGCAGTGGCCTGTGAGCTGTAGAAATTCATTCTCTCTCACCCGATGTTCTGCTGAGCATATCGAAGACAGGAGTTGGGATTTACGGGCAAAGACTAACAGTGTCTCTACCATCTTTAGTAGACGGTGAAAGCTTGTTGTTGAATCACGCAAAGACACCAGGATTCTTGGCCCCTGGAAGAGAAGAATTCAATCTGGGGCCAGAGACAAGGCTTGATCACTCAGAGCTTTTGTGTAATAAAGTTTTATTAAAGTATAAAGGAGATAGAGAAAGCTTCTGAAAAAGGCATCAGAAGGGGGCAGAAAGAGTGCCCCCCTGCTAGTCTTCAGCTGGATGTTATATAGTCACTAGCCGTCTGTTAATAAAAGAAAGGAATGTCTTAAAACTCAGAATGCCACCAGGTCCCTCACCCATAAGATGCATTTTGGGATAATCTTGGCACCAAACGGTTCATCCTCGGCCATAAAATGATTAATTTGAATCTTGAAGAAGGGCAGATCACCATACAAATAGTTTCATTTACATAGATTAGGGGAACAATATCTGAGTATAACATACTGGTTTGTCAAGTAGGTTCTGAGCCAAGAGGCAGAACCAACTTGAAGACAGAGTTTGGGGCAAATGCATAGTACATTAGCATAGCTTAAGACAAACATTTCCATAAGAAAAAGGCACTGGTTAACTTCAGGTGAAACCAGGAGTCCTTATGGCAACAGTCTTTTTTTTATTTTTTTATTGTTTTAAATTTTTATTGAAATATAGTTGATTTATATGTTATTTTCAGGTGTTCAGTTATATATGCATGTGTATATATTTTACATTCTCTTACATTCTCCATTATGGATTATTGCAAGATATGGAATCTAGTTCCCTGCACTATACAATAGGTCTTTGTTGCTTATTTTATATTTTTTTTTATATTTATTATTATTTTTTATTTTTATTTTAACTTCAGTTTACTTTACAATACTGTATCGGTTTTGCCAAACATTGACATGAATTCACCATGAGTGTACATGCGTTCCCAAACACGAATCCCCTCCCACCTCCCACCCCATAACATCTCCCCGGGTCCTCCCCATGCACCAGCCCCAAGCATCCTGCATCCTGCATTGGACATAGACTGGCAATTCGTTTCCTACATGATAGTATACATGTTTCAATGCCATTCTCCCATCTCATCCCACCCTCTCCCTCTCCCCCAGAGTCCAAAAGTTCACTCTACAGATCTGAGTCTCTTTTGTTGTCTCGCATGCAGGGTCTTCATCACCATCTTTATAAATTTCATATATATGCATTAGTATACTGTATTGGTGTTTTTCTTTCTGGCTTACTTCACTCTGTATAATCGGCTCCAGTTCCATCCATCTCCTTAGGACTGATTCAAATGTATTCTTTTTAATGGCTGAGTAACACTCCATTGTGTAAGGGAAAAATATCGCGTGTGTTTCCTCCTGCCGCTTAAGAGAGATAAAAGTGTCTGACCCTTGCAGGCTATTTTCCGCCTGGAGACCCCCAGCCTTCCTGCCTGTTAACGCTCTCAGTGACTTCTAGGATCCCTTCATCCCTTAGTCCACCCAGAAGAGCAGAAACGCAAGAGCCTGAACAAAGTAGCGAGCACAATCTTATGGACAAAGCGTGAAGCCGACACACAACACTCCTGTTTGCAGACGGTCAGCTCTGCGACCACAGTAGTTGCAAAGGAAGCTGGGGATGTAATCCCGCTGTTAATTATTCTATTAATTAATAGAATAGGTTCTAATATTAATAGTTCTATTACCATTACTGTGGAAAAGGGGGAATATGAATTAAGGTGAACCGATGTAATTTACATTATATCCTCGAGTTGCTTTACAGGGCTTTTAGGTTGAGGGAAAGAGACAGAAAAAATAGCAAGGTATTATTTTAAATATTAGAGGGAATAACATACTCTAAGGGCGTCTTATGTTCCTTTGGGTATAATTCTGACTCTGTGAGTGATCTTTACTCACTGAGTTCAGATCCTAATATCAATATGATATACAAATTTTCTACCTGAAAAATTAATAAATATGCTATTTCTCCAATCACTTATGAAAACCTTTGCTCTCACATTTTTTAATGCATTTCAAATCTTGTGTATTACAAGACACCAGGCTAGTTCTTCCCAAGTGGTGAAGTCTGTTGACAAGCAAAGATAATACTTATTAGATAATAATTGTTCATGAAAAGTGCCACATGAAAGAAAAGTAGGAGGAGGAATTTTGAACTCTGATGGAGGGTGACGTTTGACCAGATCAACCCCTATCTTGCACATCTTTATTAAGATAATACAAATGAATTTTTATCATCAAGAGATGTATTTTCATGACAGATTGAAAATCTGAACTTGCCAAAAGCATACAAAGTCTGATAACAATTGAAGTATACAGAATGCATAGCCAATACCAATCCGGAACCAAGTTGAAGGTCAGTTCTGTTTGAATCTCCCAATAGCAAAAATGCATGCCTGCTTCCATTCAAATTTATGTTCAGAATAGCGTGAGTACTGATGGACATTCAAAGGCTAAATAAGCACAAAGCATTAGCGTGGGTGACGGAAATCATCAAAACCACTCAAAACCTAGTAACATGCTGTCGGCTGCCAGATCCTGCATTCGCATCACTCAGTTGATTGATGCCTCAAAAAACGATATTTTTTTTTTACAGTTTGTGGCAGTGTTCAGTCCTGAGTAACCTGAATTTTGTAGCACCTTCTTACTCTAGCCCCAGTAAAGACATGGTTTTGTTGATATTGCTAGAAAAATAGCAGTAAACCTATCTCAGTATAATAAAAGAATAATTTGAGGACAAGACCTTTCTTGAGTATATGAATAGATTATTTTTAAAAAATAGATGTGTTTTGTAAAAGTGTGTTTATTTTTGCACCAACAAACACTCCCCTATAAGGTAGAAAACAAGTAGAAATAAGTAATTTAAGTAGAAAATATTGTAAGTAGAAAAACCTAGCGTTCATGAGTTTTTGAGAGTTGCTTCATTCTCTGTGGAATATCACTGAGAAACTTTACAGACCATGTTTTCATTATATAAACAGATATGGGAGCAATTTCTTCCCTTCCCTCCAGAAATACCATATAAGTTTAAAGGATAGACTTTGTAAGAACATAAAAAAAAGCTTTCAAGATACAAACAAATAACTGGGGAATTCATTTGTCTTGAGGCTCCAGCTCTAACGGGTGGCCCCCTTGACACTGTGTATTTCCAAATCACAGTGAGGCCCCTGGGGAACATCTTCCATCCTGACTGTCAGCCGTGTGCGTCCCGACTGAACTGCCGCCGGAAGCCTTCCTGCCGCTCTCCAGAACTGCTCCCTCCAGCTGAGCACCAGTGTGATTACTCAGAGTTTTAGTTCCGCTCGCCTTGTGATTTCCTGTCTTGGCTTTGGCGAGCCAGCTGCCGTGATGAATTCTTGGCCCCTAAAGGCCTGGTGATCTGATGCGAAGAACTGACTCATGAGAAAAGACCATGATGCTGGGAAAGATTGAAAGCAGGAGGAGACGGGGACAACAAAGGATGAGATGGTTGGACGGCATCACTGACTCAATCGACATGGGTCTGGGTAAACTCTGGGAGTTACTGATGGACAGGGAGGCCTGGCATGCTGCAGTCCATGGGGTCACAAAGAGTTGGACACGACTGAGCAACTGAACTGAACTGAACTGAACTGAAAGGCCTGGTGATGGTGACGTGATTTATTAGGTCAATAAATATTTATTATATATTTATTTATAATAAATATTAGGTCAATAAATATGTATTAGGTCAATGTATTAAAAGCCAATAATTAGAGAGGCGAGTGTCAGTAGAAAGGAAACGTGCTTTAATCAGAGCAGCCACGGACGACCACAGTGGTCCAGTGGTTGAGTCCGTCTTGCAATGCAGGGGACATGCGTTCAGACCCTGGTCCAGGAAGATCCCACTCGCCTGGAGCATCTAAGCCCAGGTGCCAGCGCTCCCGGGCCTGTGCTGCGGCTGCTGAGCCTTGTGTGCTGCCGTGCCTGTGCTCTGCGGCAAGAAGCCCCTGCGCTGCAAGTCGATAATAGGCCCCCGGTCGCTGCAACTAGAGAGAGCCTTGCACAGCAGCAAAGACCCAGTGCAACCAAAAATAGCCAAATAAATACAATTATTAAAAAAATAAAAAAGAATAGTCAGCCATCTGAGGAGAAGGCGGACTTCTGTCTTGAGACCAACTCTGAAGATTCTGCTCCGCCAAGACAGGTTTTAAAAGGAAAAGGGGGAAGGATCTCGGTGAATCGTGGAGGCAGGACGCTGGGCTCCGCATCCCTCTCCATTGCATGTCGAATGGACGTCTCTCCCTTCACATGCTGTCTTCCCTTCATGATCTGCCTGCAGGATCGCTCAGGGGGCTGATGCAGAGACAGCTAACTATTCTGCAGCTACATTCTTCACTCTTCTCTTTGTCTAGGAAAAGCATCAGCAGGCTAGGCAAGGCATGGTCAACACTCAAGAGCGTAAGTCAGGAGCTAGGCTAAGTTGCCCAGTGATCTCATTCCTATGATTACGTCCTTTTAAAGTCAGAGGGGAAGAGAAAAGGGCAACGGGAAAGGGAAAAGGCGCGGCTTTCAACTGGGCTACCTTCTCAAGCAGCCCTGAGGGAGATTTAGTAAAACAGACACCATTCTGCTTTGCAACTTCCCCTTTGATTTCCGCGACCTGGAATATAATACAACTAGCATCTGCCTCCAATGCGGGAGACCCGGGTTCGACCCCTGGGTCGGGAAGATCCCCTGGAGAAGGAAATAGCAATCCACTCTAGTATTCTTGCCTGGAGAATCCCATGGAGGGAGAAGCCTAGTAGGTTACAGTCCACGGGGTCGCAAAGAGTCGGACACGACTGAGCGACTTCACCTCACCTTCACCTTAGAGCACAGAATTACTCTGCTCCCCAGCTTTGGCAAACGTTTTACTCAAACATTACTGAAATCAGATGGATGTGGCTTGAGAATATTGATCTTTTTGTGATTTTACTCTTCACAGTGACTAAAAATAGACTGAATTACGGAAACCACACGTGGAAAAGCAATTCTAGCATAGCGCAAATGTAACTTCTACTGATGGCATTCCTAAAAATAATTATGAAATTATAATGTGCTTAAGTGAGGGTCTGTATTTCTCATCATCATTCATGGTTCCATTATTTCAAACACTTCAAATTTAGGATCTGAAATTCAAATATTTCAAATAAAAATCCATCTAGCTTTTTCAAATGTAAGTTGAGATTAGTTAGTGACTAATCAACTTGTGCTTTAAAAGTCAAATATATTACTCATATTTTGAATGCTATTGAGAGTCCCAAAATATAGCTTGGTCATATCTATTTCTGACTCTGCTGATTCTAACAGATAGGCGGTTCATTGGAACAAAATATAGAGGCCAGAAACAGATTTATACATATATGATCTCCTGATTTATGGCAAAAATGTCACTGAAATGCTTTGGAGAAATAATAACATCTTCCAGAATGGTGCTGGGTCAGTCGGTTATCCACTGGGAAGATGTAACTCTTGACTCCTGCGTTCACACCATGCACAGTCAGTTGCAAATGGATCAACGATGAAATGCACAAGTTATAAAACAAAACTTCTAGAAGACATCATTGTAGGATATCTTAATTACCTTGGCATAGGCATAAGTTACTTAAACAGACACAATGCATAATCAGAGTATATGCTAAGGAGGCCTACAAATCAGTAAAAAGAATGAAGCAAACTTCAAAATACAAAAGTCCTATACCGACATTTCATGAAGGAGAATACCCAGGTGTGTAATGAACTGTGCTCAATATCATTAGGAAAACGAAAATAATTTCATTACCACCAGAATCCTTTAAATAACAGACAAACTGCCAAGGTTACAGGAAGATGTGTGCAACTTAAAATGTCATACACTGTTTTAGAAACCTAAGCTAGTACAGTCTCTTTGTTAAACCCTTTGCCAGCATAAATGAAACTATTTAATTACTTTATGACTCAGCAATTTGATTCATAGTATCAACAGACACACTTATTCCTATACAAGGAAAAGTATAAATACTATGTGTGTACATATATACATATATAACACACATACATATTTATTTATGTATTTATAAAAGCATTAACTATAATAGTCCAAATTAGAAGCAACCCAAATCAAATTTTCAGCACCAGTAAAACTAAGAAGCAAATTTCTGTCTAGTTATTCAATGAAAGTCTATTTAGCAGAAAAGGGTACCATGGTACCAAATTGATGAAAATCACGTAAGCAATGTCTAGTGAAAGAATTTATACACAAGAGTACACACCACCTGATTCTATTATACACAGTCCCCAACTAATTAAGCAAAACTAATCTATGATAACTGGGGCAGTAGTGACTCTGGGTGGTTAATGACTGGATGGATCGTGAACACTTCTGGGTTTCTGTCCTAGTTATATCTCTATCCACGATAATGACAAGGATGGTCAGCTTTAGGGAAATCATAAAGTCATCCATTTAAGACCAGTGTACTTTACAGTATATATGTAATACTCAAAATAAGACACTTTTAAAATATGTTGAACAATTTTACATATGGCAACCTAGGCAAAATGCTTTTTACGTCTCTAAAACTTACCTAAATTTCAAAAATTAGTTTTTGAATGCCACCAGAAGACTCCCCTCGCCAGACTGGAAAGAGAGGAAGGATTCTCGTAAAAGTGTTTTGAGGGTAGCACACACATGGGCCCTAAGCATAAACCCCAGTTCCATCACGTTCTGGTTGAGTAACCTTGGGCAACTTAATTCCGAGTCTGTAACGTATCACTGGACTTCCCAGGTGGTGCTGGTGGTAAAGAGCCCGCCTGCCAATGCAGAAGACGGAAGACATGTGGGTCCATCCCTGGGTCAGGAAGACCCCCTGGAGAAGGGCCTGGCAACCCACTCCAGCATTCTTGCCTGGAGAATCCCAGCCAGGAGACAGTGGAGGATGCAGAAGCCCAGCGTGCGGCAGGTCATGGGGTCTGCGTCAGACACAAGTTGACCGCATAACAACAATGACCAGCCTATCATTACCCACAGAATCCACTTCACAGTGGCCATCTGAGGGTCAGGATAGTTAATGCATGTGTAGCGCTTCAGCTTTATTACATAGCGAGAGTTTAATGCATTACCTGTGACCTATGGTTATTCTGCTATTATTTTATTGTCATTTTAATATCATTATATTGTGCGTATCAGCTCTATAAAGTGACAATAAGAATAACAGTGTGAATATGCCAGGCAACCTTAGATGAGTCACTCACGGTCCTTATTACCCAGTTTTGAAGCTTGTGGAATGGCAGTGTCACGACAGGCAGCAATAGCAGCAAACAGAGCTCACACCTGCTCTGGTCTACCTCTTGGGACCCCGATTCCAAATTCCTACTGTGAGCCGCTCTTCTCCCTCTGTAGCCTTTCAGGGAGGTCTATCAGGATGGGCCAGGGTTTGCTGTGATAACAGGCAAGGTCCGACTCTCAGGGGGATGTGGCAGCCCTGCGGTTGCCCTGAATCCCAGGCTTATAGACGCCCCATCTTATCACGTAACCACCAAGGCAGGGAGAAGAAACTGTGAGGAATTGCCCACTGGCTCTCAAAACTTTGCCTGGAAGTGTTTCAGGCTATTCCTGCCCTCACAGTTTTAGCCGTAGTGCGTCATAGAGACATGCTTAATCCCTTCAGGTGGTGGGAACTGTAATCATTCCAGGAGGTGGAGAGCCAGAAAGATTTGGTGACTAGCACTAAAGACTATCACGAATACTAAGGGTATTCTTTTCCTCAAATATGAAAATGAACATGAAAGTCCTAAGTAAAATGTAAAATGTTGCATAACTGTGGAAACTCTTACTATTTAATCCAAAATTTTTCTCTCTAATGAGGAGATACATGTTGGATTTCACACTGGGGCAAACATTAATTGTATTAACACATTTTTTGTTATCTCTGTTGCTGCTGCTGCTAAGTCACTTCAGTCGTGTCCGACTCTGTGCAACCCCATAGATGGCAGCCCACCAGGTTCCCCCGTCCCTGGGATTCGCCAGGCAAGAACACTGGATTGGGTTGCCATTTCCTTCTCCAATGCATGAAAGTGAAAAGTGAAAGTGAAGTCGCTCAGTTGTGTCAGACTCTTCGCAGCCCGATGGACTGCAGCCTACCAGGCTCCTCCATCCATGGCATTTTCCAGACAAGAGTACTGGAGTGGGGTGCCTTCTCCAGTTATCTATGTTAGTCTTCATTAACTCTAAGTTTTGTTACGTGGATAACCAATATTTACTTCTTATGAAATTAGTATATTTTCACTATTTTTTAATTTAATGGCTGGATATTATAGATGTTATAGTCCTTATGTTTTCTATTAGAGTTAAATTTGGAAATTTTGCCAGTTGAAAGCTATAACTATAAACAGGAAAAGTATGCCAAAAGACTTTCTATAATTAAGTAGTTAATATGCGAATCATGGTTTTTCAGCAGGTTTGTATTTAAATCATTAAGCTATTTTTTACTAAAAATGATCCAGTAATTCCAAAGTTCGATATCTAATTTAGAGTTACACGGAATATGAAAAAGTAAATGACTTACAGGGAGCCAAAATTGGTAGTTTTTACACATACTTAACGTGCATGTCATGTGAAAGTGTTTTGAGATAATAACCTTATACAATAAAATGAAAGCAATGTACAAATTCAGTATACTAAAATAATCAGTTATAGGTAATAAGCGGCAGTTTTCATAGAGGTCTGCAGAGAACGTGTGCTGGTCCTTCGACCTGCCAGCATACTCACAGATGGGGCTTCCTTCTTGATTGACATCACATAATAACAACAAGAGTCCAAGGTGCTCATCACAGGCATGCCTCTTTGGGATGCCTTTTCCATCTTCAAGTGCCACAAACGCTGCCTGGGGCAAAGAACACAAGTCTTCAGTCTCAACATTTTCATAATACTTAGGGATGTTGCCAAACTGAATGGCATAGCTATGCTCTAGATCTTCTAACGAAGAATGTTTTGTTGTCGTTCTTTAGACTCTAGGTCATGTCCAGCTCTTCCCGAGCCCCTGGACTGTAGCCAGCCAGGACCCTCTGTCCATGGGCTTTCCCAAACATGAATCCTGGAGTGGTTTGCCATTTCTTTCTCAAGGGGATCTTTCTGACTCAGGGATCAAACCTGCCTCTCTTCCATTGGCAGGCAGGTTCTTTACCACTGAGCCACTCCCTAAGCCCCCCAGTAAAGAATAAAAACAGCCAATTGGGAGCAATCTGTTCAAAACCCCCAACATTTGGGGTTTTAAGTGGGCAAAATGCCCCAGCCAATAGTAATATAAGAGATTTTTTTGTTCTTTAAAGATTCCCCAACCATTTACTAAGGCTGTATTACTAAAAGAAATTCTAAACGCATTAGAATTTAGACAAGATCCAATAGACAAGATCTTTTAAATGTGAAGGCATGAAGTGTCGATGAGACTGTGAAGGAACGAGAACTCTGCAAACACTGCTGGTGGGAGTGTCTGCTGCTGTCTTCCCACGGGACAGGCTACATCTGGGGATTAACTTCTGTCTTTCTGAGTTGGGAAAGGAGCAGAAATACTACTGAAAGTGTATGTCTTCCTTTTAAGCAAATTGGAGGAGGGCAGGGAGCTTTTTGGCTTCTGCTTCTTCTCAGTTGCCTTCAGCTCAAAATAATTCTTATACCAAAGTGGCATATTTGAGGATGGCATATTCTGCTACACTTTCAAGACCTTACTTCAAAAATGACAGTAGTCAGCTTACCTGAGTGTTTGTTTTTCTTTTCTTCATTGTGTTAAAGACTTTGAAATTTCTTTTTGAAATAAAAATCAATAGTGCAGCTCACTATGTAAAATGAATAAAAATTCAATCTGGAAAGAGGAAAGAGAAAGAAAGAAAGAAAGAAAGGGAGGCAAGAGCCCAAACTGGGTCTCTATGAGACTTTGCTGTGAAAACCAAAAACTAGAGAAAAATATAGGCCTGGGAAGAGGAAATTGTATCAAGAAGAGACAATTTATAAAGAAACCAAAACTGAAAAAGACACATTTAGCCCAGTGTTCATTGCAGCACTATTTACAGTAGCTAGAACATGGGAGCAACCTAGATACCCATCGACAGATGAATGGGTAAAGAAGCTGTGGTCCATGTACAGAGTGGAATATTACTCAGACATAAAAAGGAATGCATTTGAGTCAGTCCTAATGAGGTGGATGAACCTAGAGCCTATTATACAGAGTGAAGAAAGAGAAAGATAAATACTGTATTCTAACACATATAATATGGCATCTAGAAAAATGGTACTAAAGAATTTATTTACAGGGCAGCAATGGAGAAACAGACACAGAGAATAGACTTATGGACATGGGGAGAGGGGAGGAGAGGGTGAGGTGTATGCAAAGAGTAACATGGAAACTTACATTACCTTATGTAAAATAGATAACCAACAGGAATTTGCTGTAGGTCTCAGGAAACTCAAACAGGGGCTCTGTATCAACCTAGCGGGGTGGGATGGGGTGGGAGATGGGAGGGAGGTTCAAAAGGGAGGGGATATATGTATACCTGTGGCTGATTCATGTTGAGGTTTGACAGGAAACAACAAAATTCTGTAAAGCACTTATCCTTGAATTTTTTTTAATTAATAAAGTTATTTTTATTATTTTTTTCTTTTTTTTAACTTTACAATACTGTATTGGTTTTGCCATACATTGACATGAATCCACCACAGGTGTACATGAGTTCCCAACTCTGAACCCCCCTCCCACTACCCTCCCCATATCATCTTTCTGGGTCATCCCAGTGAACCAGTCCCAAGCATCCTGTATCCTGTATTGAACCTAGACTAGCAATTCATTTCTTACATAAGAGTATACATGTTTCAATGCCATTCTCCCAAATCATCCCACCATCTCCCTCTCCCACAGAGTCCAAAAGTCTGTTCTTTACATATGTGTCTCTTTTGCTGTCTTGCATACAGGGTTATCATTACCATCTTTCTAAATTCCATATATATGTGTTAGTATACTGAATTGATGTTTTACTTTCTGGCTTACTTCACTCTGTATAATTGGCTCCAGGTTCATCCACCTCATTAGACCTGATTCAAATGTATTCTTTTTAATGGCTGAGTAATACTCCATTGTGTATATGTACCACAGCTTTCTTATCCATTCATCTGCTGATGGACATCTAGGTTGCTTCCATGTCCTGGCTATTATAAACAGTGCTGT
>SJYQ01002765.1:21086-51681 GCA_006410935.1 Redunca redunca | reverse complement strand
GTGCTTGTGATGGGTCTGTTAAGATTTTCTATTTCTTCCTGGTTCAGTTTTGGAAAGTTGTACTTTTCTAAGAATTTGTCCATTTCTTCCATGTTGTCCATTTTATTGGCATATAATTGCTGATAGTAGTAATTGCTGATAGTAGTCTCTTATGATCCTTTGTATTTCTGTGTTGTCTGCTGTGATCTCTCCATTTTCATTTCTAATTTTATTGATTTGATTTTTCTCCCTTTGTTTCTTGATGAGTCTGGCTAATGGCTTGTAAGTTTTATTTATCCTTTCAAAGAACCAGCTTTACAGGCATACCTCAAGAAACAAGAAAAAAGTCAAATAAATAACCTAACTCTACATCTAAAGCAACTAGAAAAGGAAGAAATGGAGAACCCTAGGGTTAGTAGAAGGGAATAAATCTTAAAAATTAGGGCAGAAATAGATGCAAAAGAGACAAAAGAGACCATAGCAAAAATCAACAAAGCAAAAATTAATAAATTTTTAAAAAAGAGATAATTGAAAGAAAAGGAGCCACCTGGGGCACAGAAAGAACTTGATGATGGATATTGAATATTTGTAAGAAAGGCTTGGAGAGGACAGCATATTCTCTGCCTTGTGAAGGATGCATCAAGCAAAGACAGCACTCTCAAAAGGCAGACGGCTCAACATTGCTGGAAGCAAAAGTACCTGGTTGATTGCCTCTTTATGAAGCATGTTGTGGATAGGGTTATTCCGTTCAAACAGAGATTAGGTTAGAAGGTCTTCCCTTCTGGGTGAGTCCATCTGATACGGATGTTGAGAGCCGATGATGTAAGCGTTCACCACGGCCCTGGTACAGAACGGAAGCCAATGACAGCATCAGCCCCTCCTGACCCACCTGGCGGCTTCTTTCAGCCTGACCTTTTCTTCTGCAGGTAACTGTTCTTAAATGTTGCTTCTCACGGTGCCTGCTGCCCTTTCTTTCCCCAAAACTTCTCTAAGCAAGAGGGACGAAGGCTAACAAGATGAGCAAGGATCCAGTCATATGAGAATCTCATCCACTAATCCTGGTGATCAGTTACAGCTATTTCTAGAATTACAAGTCCCTCAAGCCTCTTCATTAATCAGCTTGCAGTTATTCATTTTTCCCACACCTTCTAGCCCAAACTTGCTGTAATACCTTACCGTGTTCAAAGGAGTGTCTCACAAGCAATGAAAAAAAGACAGGGTATCTTTAGAATATTAGTTGGCAGCTTGTTTAGTTAAATCTCTCCCCACCCACGCTGTACTACATTGATTAACTTGTAAAGAAATGGCTAAATGAAGATATTAATTATTTGTATTTGGTGCATATGCCTTCATGAACACCATTATATTTTAATTCACTTTTTAACGAGTAAGCTGATATTATTTTTTAATGATTTCCCATCTGGCATGCATGCTAATAAAGAAAAGAAATCTACTAATTTATGCCATATCAAATTTAACCTTTTGGGGGGTACTTTCTAATTACATAGTTCTGGAGGAAATCAAACTGAAAAAGCTGGGTTTAATCTTCTTGCCTTTTAGTTCTCATACACAACCATTTAGTGAGAGAAATGAAACACTCATTTTTGGAGTGTTAACAATATGAGGACAGTTATCTCTCTATAATTTCTCTTTATTTTCAATCAGGCTTATGTAAAACCTGAATACAGCAAGGTAAACTCTGGTTATCTTGCAAAATAATTCAGGGCCATCCAAATCCTCAGAGAATTCAATTATGTTCTGTCTCATTTTGATGGGGTAGATTATGATCCTTTTTTTTTTTTTTTTGAAATTCTGTATGTATGGTAATTCCCTATTTACTTATTTACTTCACATGATACAAGCCTGTGGGTCCCAAGAGATTACACACATATACATGCACGAGGCATTAACTCTTCTAGGTGCCGAATCTGTACGAGTCAATTTGTTTCAATTCAGGGAATAATTTTCTGGATTCAAATTGTGCATATTATGTTTATGCACAGTTGTGCCTGTTGTTAATAAATGAAATTAGCAAGAAAAATTAAATATACAGATTTGGATATTAAAGAATTTTCACATATTTTTCAACATACAGTTGAAAGTTTTCAACAAAAATGATATTGCAATATAATGAAAACCTTATACATAGGCTTTCTTAGATGTCTCAGAATGAAAACCTTACTGCCGTTTAGGTAGGTTGTGGATTGTCTGGAGGAGACCACGTTCTTAGTGCAGCATCTGAAGGAGTCACTGATTTAATTCACTGAAGATGTGAAACTCTGGAAGGTGAGACACTTCAAGGGAAGCACCGTTGGTCAGTCTCCACTTTGCACCCACAGTTCTTGGTCCTTGTACGAGGGACACCAGTTCTGGAAGGCTTTTTTCTCCCTCATCATTACTTACCCTTATTCTGTGTTTCCCTCTTTCATAAACAGCTTGTACTCCCCATCTTGCTCTTCCATTTAAGGGAATATTTACATTGCCACCACATCCTTATCAGTGGGGAGAAACAGAGTGTTTTCTCCATTCTCCCTGGACAAGTGCTTAATCCTTGTATTTCTAGAATCAAAGACAGTTCATTCCCCTGCATTCAATTCCATGACCTGGTTTAATATCCTTTTACCTGGGTGCTTCCAATGCCGAATTGAATCTAAGGGCTACAGTCGGAAACACATTTCCTTGCACTGAACTATTGTTTTTGCCTCTAAAATTTATTTGAAAGTGGTTGTGTTGTTCAGTTGCTCAGATGTGTCTGACTCTTTATGACCCCATGAACTGCAGCATACCAGGCTTCCCTGTCCTTCACCATCTTCTGGAGCTTGCTCAAACTCATGTCCATTGAGTCAGTGATGCCATCCAACCATCTCATCCTCTGCCATCCCCTTCTCCTCCCACCTTCTGTCTTTCCCAGCATTAGGGTCTTTTCCGATGAGTTGGCTCTTCACATCAGGTGGCCAAGTATTGGAGCTTCAGCCTCAGTATTTGAAAGTGCAGTGAATCTTTAAGATAATGGAAAGAAAATGGAATTGCCTGTCAAATGATGTCCTATTTCTCTCTTGCTTACTATCCTCATGACTTTAAACAATTTTCTTAAGTTTTCCAAGTCATTGGTAAAATGTCAGTGATAGTACACCAGAGAGAGTTGGCATGGGAACCACACAGACTAATATACATGAAAATATGTCTTGCAAATCACAGTACAACAGAACTATGTCTGTTCTTATGTGTATGACAAAAGTAGGTTTAAAAAATAATCAGCTACCTAGAAATAATTCTGTAATGGCCTAAATGGGAAAATAATTTAAAAAGAATAGGTATGTGTATATGTATACTTGACCCACTTTTCTATCTACCTGAAACTAACACAACGTTGTAAATCAACTATACTCCAATATCAAATAAATTTTTAAAAAATAAAAATATGTTGTGAATCACTATATTTCAATAACATTTTTAAAAAGAGTTTAAAAATAAACAATAAATAAAAATAATACTCATCACTCACTCAAGAAACCTGCAATCTTTGTATAATACCATTGTCCTAGAAAGAATGTAATATATATCTAGGTTTTTCCCTGAAAATAAACCTAGTAGTATTCAAGTACTTCAAATATATATTTGCATCCTTTTGCTGTTAACACTCTTTGTGTATAAAAGTCTTATCATGATTTCTTTTTAAATTTAAAATAATAATATCTTCTTTTCATCCAATTAAATTGAACTGAGTAGCAGATTATTTTTTTAAAAGATTTCTAAATGGATATTCTGTAATGACTCATCCAAGAAAGTACGTTTTCTATTCAGAAGTCTGCACTTCTATTTTATTCTTTAGTCAACCACATAATTAACCACACAGCTTTAAAAATGTTTGCTGTATCATTCAACCAAAGGCATCAGGCATTTCTTCATTCCTCCATTTAGGGGAGTGCCCCACGTATGTGGATGGTAGCAGTGGGCTTTCTATAAAATTTGTGATAGAACCCGGTGTTCGGTTAGTAAATACAACGTTTTTTCCTTCAGTTTGATAATGAACTTATTGACTCAGCTTAGCCTGTGTTTTGGAAACCGAAGCTCACTGAAGGGCTTGGTAAACAACTCTTTGGGTTTCTCCCTCATGAGACGGCAATCTAAATGCCTAGCCTGAGCTTTCTTATAAAAACCATGGAGCTGAAATCTCTGCTTTGTTTCAACAGCTGGTGGGCTAAGCTGTTAAATTGCTCTGCTAGGCCATGTATGGATGTGAGGGTTGGACTGTGAGGAGGGCTGAGAGCGAAGAATTGATGCTTTTGAACTGTGGTGTTGGAGAAGACTCTTGAGGGTCCCTTGGACTGCAAGGAGTTCCAACCAGTCCATTCTAAAGGAGATCAGCCCTGGGATTTCTTTGGAGGGAATGATGCTAAAGCTGAAGCTCCAGTACTTTGGCCACCTCATGCGAAGAGTTGACTCATTGGAAAAGACTCTGGTGCTGGGAGGGATTGGGGGCAGGAGGAGAAGGGGACGGCAGAGGATGAGATGGCTGGATGGCATAACCGACTCGATGGACGTGAGTCTGAGTGAACTCCGGGAGTTTGTGATGGACAGGGAGGCCTGGCGTGCTGGGATTCGTGGGGTCGCAAATAGTCGGACACGACTGAGCGACTGAACTGAACTGAACTGAACGCACAAACCCAGGAGTTCAGAAAGTTAGGAAGGAAGGATGAAGTGCTCACGTGCGGCTCTGACAGCTCGCAGCCCCGCCCTGAACTCCCAGCCCCATCCTGGTGGCCGTGTCTCGGGGCGCATGGGTGCTTCGTGTGAAGACATTTTCACTCCGGTGTAAACCACCTTGGGATTGTGCTCAACCTTTGTGATAGGCTCAGCAACTAGCTTCAGCTGTTATTCTCTAACGTGATTCTCAGTGTTAACAGGGGGAGTATTTTTAATAGTTTTATTCCTTGACAAAAGTATAACTTCTTCGTAAGTTAGATCATTCACAATAGTCAGAACATTAATGCTTTCTTTTTGAGCCACCTAGAACCTCCTTCCAGAGCTGAGTTATGACTGGTCTCTATTAAGACATCAAAACCCAAAGTACACAATTAGAACTCAAGAGACTTGGACTGGGACTTGCTCTCTCCCTAACCAGCTGTGTGGCTTAATGTGTGCTTTAGTTTCCTTGTCTGTGTGATCCTGGAGAGATCACTTTACTTCTTTTCTGCCTCAGTTTTCTCATCTGTGAAAGGGGTTAACAGAAGTGCTTGCCTGTTAGCATTGTTATAAGAAGTCAGTCTTCTTCATCTCAAGAAGACGCGATGGTTCTGAAGGCCCTGGGGCGGCACTGGGCTCATATGAAGGACCCGTGTGTTATCTTGTAATAATGTAACACTGATCTGCTTTGTTGTAATTCCTGTATTATCTCATCTCACAGGCTGCAATGAAAACCAGATGACTCAGTAAATTTTATACTAGTTTGTATTGCTTCGTAGTCAATTACCACAAACATATCATCTGAAAACGATGCCCATTCTTTGGCTCATGGCTCCTGTAGGTCAGAAGTCCAGCTCTAGCTTAGCTGAAGTCTCTGCTCAGGGCCTCACAAGGTTGAAATGGAGGTGGCATCTTTTTTTCTTTCCTGGATCTCAGGATTCTCTTCCAGTCCCATGTGGCTGTTGAACACATGTCATTTCTTTATGGTTATGGAACAATATCTACCTACCGTTCCTTGGTAGATATCTAGGAGGGGTCTCTCCCAGCCATTGGATGCTGCCCGCCATTCCCAGCCATGTAGTCCGTCCCAGAATGTGACAGTTGCTTTCTTCCAGGCCAGGAAGAGCGTGCCTCCCTGCTTTCCAATTCCTTAACACCGGAGGAAGAAAACTCTGCTTTAAAGGGCTCACCTCATTAGGTTAGGCCACACAGATCACCTCCCTTTAGCCCTATAATGTAATGTGATCATGCCTTGATATCTCGTCATGCTCACAGGATACACCCTAACTCAGGGAAGAGATGGGAGGTGATGGTAGCTGAGGAGAGAGGAGATAGGGGAGGGAAACAGATTTCTGCCTTCAAATGTGACAAGAAGTGAAAAGTAAAAGTGATATACAAATATGAAATGCACATTATTGTAATTTTGTTATTGCTATCATTATGATCATGATAGCAACAAGTTTTTAACCTCATACAACACTATTCCACTTATTTTCAATGGCTTGAATTAGCTGTAAAGAGCACTCTAATTTATTTGGAAATTGTGTAGTTCCTAGCTCCTTAAATTCCTATTCCTTTTAGGGTGTTTACATCCCACATTCTGCCCTTTGAGCTTTGTCCCTAAATCATGACGCTCCCTGTGAGGCCACTCCTCAGAGAAACGCACCTCTGTTGATGCCACCAGTTCATAAAGAGCTCAGCCCTCATCGCGTTTACAGGGACACACCAATCCTGAAATTCCCCACAGGTTAGTTACACTTAACTAGCAGCCTACATGTCCATCGACAGATGAATGGATAAAGAAGATGTGTTACATAGGTGCAGTGGAATCCTACTCAGTCATAAAAAGGAATGGGATAATGCCCTTTGCAGCAACAAGGATGGACTGAGAGAGTGTCACGCTGGGTGAACTAAGCCAGACAGAGAAGAGAAGTCATATGCCATCACTTAAATGTGAATCTAAAATCTGATACAAATGAACTTATTTACAAAACAAACAGGCTCACAGACTTGAAAAAACAAATGTATGGTTACCAGAGGGGAGGGTGGTGGGAGATGAAGCAGGAGTTGGGGACTGAATATACACACTACCATATATAAGATGGGCTTCTCAGGTGGCACTAGTATAGCCCACCTGCCATGCAGGAGACGTTAGGGACCCGGGTTCGATCCCTGGGTCGGGAAGATCCCCTGCAGGAGGCCATGGCAACCCACTCCAGTACTCTCGCCTGGAGAATCCCATGGACAGAGGAGCCTGATGGGCTACTGTCCATAGGGTCACGGGGAGCCGGACGCGACTGGAGCAGCTTAGCGCTCGTGATGTATATAAAGCAGATGGCCAGTGAGCCTGTCCTGCGTGTCCACATCTTCACTGCTGCTCTGCAGACAGGCTCGTCAGCACCATCTTTCCAGATTCTGCACATGTGTTAATATACAGTATTTGTTTTTCTCTGACTTACTTCACTCGTATAATACGCTCTAGGTTCATCCACCTTCTTAAAACTGACATACTTGTGGACGCATTGCAGGAAGGGAGGAAAGATGCATTGAAAGCGGAACATGGGGACACATACGTCACCATATGTAAAATAGAGAGCGAGTGGAAGTTTGCCGTATGACACAGGGAGCTCAGGCCAGTGCTCTGTGACACCAGAATGGGTGGGAGGGGCGGGAATGGGAGGGAACGAGGTTCAGGAGGGAGGGGACACACGCATGCCTGCGGCTGATTAATGCCGATGCATGGCAGAGACTAACACACTATTGTACAGCAATTACCTTCCATTTAAAAATAAGTAAATTTAAATCTTTAAAAAATAGATAATTAACAGGGACTTACTGGATAGCACAGGAAACTACTTTTTTTTTTTTTTTTTTTGTAATAACCTGTATGGGAAAGTAATCTGAAAAAGAATGCATCTGTATATATGTATAGCTGATTCAGTTTGCTGTACCCCTGAAATTAACACATTTTAAATTAACTATACTCCAATGTAAAGTAAAAATTAAGCTGATATATAAAGCCAATTAAGGAAAAAATGAGCTTTTCCAATGCTTTAGTGATATTTAATCCAGGAACTATGTGACAGACTCAGAGAAGTTCATTCACAGGCAGCCTGATCGAGCTCTAGACGACGCACATGGTCATGGACTTGTCCTTTGACCAATGCTCACAAGGATATCATATATTATAAAAAGTTTGATAAGAAGTAAAATACAAGTATAAGATAATATAAATAAACATAAAAATTCAATATATTAAAAGGGTGATATAAGGAAAGATTGACAAACGATTGCATCTTCCCTCTAAATGAAATAGGGAATTTAACCTGGAAATCCAAACAAGAAATTTCTGATATTTTGTGAATACAAACACCTTCAGGGAAGGGATGAATTTCATATCCATACAGAGATTACTAAAGCTTTTGTATGCACAGCAGTGTACTATTGGGAAAAAATTAAAAAGAATACAGACTACAGAGTACACCTGTGTCCAAAATTGCCTCTGCCGCTGTTGCCAAGATGATCACGGATGAGTTACTTTTCCCACTGAGACGTGGTTTCTGCCTCTTTAATACCGTCTACTATGAGCTGTCTACTGTGTTAATACTGCCTACTGGAAGGTGTTCTAGGGAGGAAGGGAAAGAACCTATACCAAGGTCTTAGGACAATGTCTATACGCAGGGAGAATTCATTTAGTATGCGTTGCCTATTCTTCTTCTTCTTATTTATTTATTTTGAATTTTAACATGTGGCCCAAAATCTAGAATGCATGAAGTGCTCAAAAAATACTTTCTTCACCCTTCTCCAATACTTGTTTTTTGAGTTGAACTGGATCTGTCAAAAAGAGTGTTTTGGATGTTGTCAATCTGAAATAAGTTAAGAGGTGGCTGTTCCTCTAATTTAACACGATTGCCTTCCTCCCTTCCTCCTTCCCGCCCACCTGGCTGTCTTCCTTCCGTCTTCTCTTCTTTCCTATCTCTCCTTCTCCTCTCTCTCTTTCTCCTAACTTCTCTTTCTCTACTCTTTTTTTCTCAATCAGATATTATTTTAAATTTTCGAACAACCTATGTCAGCAAGTCTGGCCAAGTCATCTTTGAAGCAAGATCAATCTGCATTCACTATGTCACCACGTGGTTCATCATTGATTTAATCGCCGCCCTGCCATTTGACCTCCTGTATGCTTTCAACGTCACAGTGGTGAGTCCTTGTAAAAATGCTGGATTGAGCAAAGCTCTAAATAATAAAATGACCAGCAGAAATCCAGCATCTTCTTGAATTTTTATTGATATCTGTTAACTTCTCTTTATTCATCTGAAGCATTTATTTTTATAATTTCTTACAGGAAAGAAAGTAATCCCACTTGTAATCATAGCTATTTTTACTATTTAATAATTGACACTCTTAAAAGCATTAAGTGCTCCCTTCTAAATAGACTTTCAAGAAGGTATAATAGCATTTTTGGACAAGTCATGCAATTTGCTGCTAGAATAACCAATTTTAGCAGGCAAAAATTTACCAAGCATTTGTTCAAATTAAACATTGACAAGCCTTCCCGAAAGAAATTATATTCTCTATCAAGAATTAAAAACATAGTTTTCAATATTAAACAAAGTGATCAATGTTTCAAGCACGGTCATTACTTACTTCATAATGAAGACTGAACTGTACTCCTGACTATTCAGTACAGATCTGTGCACTTGTTACCTGCCTGCATAATACTATTTTTCTTTTCTTTTCCTTTCCATATATATATATTTTTTAAGTTGGGAAGTTGAGAGTGTCAACATCGCTAAAAGGCTTATAACTCAACTGAAAGGAAAGCTCTGGGGGAAATCTAGTATATAATATCAATCAGTGTTAAACTGAATTGCTATCTCAACTTTTTAAAGTGCTTTTCAAGACTGAATTTGACTAGATAAGTATACTGTAATGAAAGTATAATGACTTAAAACAAGGCTTCTGCAAGACTGCCAAAAAATATCCCAAAGAAATATATAATGCATAAAATGGTAAGAAAACTTTTCCAAATTATCCTGGAGAATTGTTAAATAAGTGGTGTCTCATAGACTTTGCTATAAATCAACTTGCTACTCTGCTTCTAAATACTACCAATAATTTTTATATCCCATTTTACTGAACAAATAGCATAAACTTAAAAATATATATTATATAATATAAAGTATTGAATACATATAATATAAAATACATAAGATGCTTAGATATGATTAAAATTTTAATTGCCTAAAATTAACATGGGTAAAGAATTTTTTAAGAAGTCTAATTCTCATAATTTGATGGATTTTAAATGCTTGTACATTTTTGCTGTGCTTTTGCTATCTTTTTTCATTTTCACTTGTGAAATAGAGAGCATGAATTGTTTATAAAGGTGAAGTTATAGATCAAATCTATGTCAGACAGTAAGAAAAAGAAGGAAAGAAGGAATCTCTCGTTATCAGTGATATTTTTTTCTGCTTTTCATAAGGGTGAGCATGTAATCATTTAACAAATTGGCTTATAAGTTTGTTATTCCTCCCAATAAATTAATCTGTATCAAATATTCTATTTGAATAGAAAAGCTTGTTTAAAATATTATATTTATTTCCCAGGAGAGCATAAGTTATGAGGAAAAGTCTATAAGTTATACTTTTGTTACACTACACAGACTTAACAAAAAGAAAAGCAGGAACAAACAAATAAATAAACAAAGGTGCTGCTTTTCCAGACCTAAAATGGAGCCAGTTAGTGCGTCTCCATAGGTGACATTCAAAAGTGTATGACAGATTCTAGTGTGGGCTGTGTCCACAATTGCTGATGGCAAACGTTTCATGCACAGCTTACACATTTATTTATTAAAACTCACCATGTGTAAGTCACTATGAAAGGGATGTCAGATAAAATTATGAATGAGTCACAGAAAGTATGATAGAGTGAAGAAGGCAAATGCATGAATTCAAGTTTTGTCGCTTACCGTCTAAGTGACTTCCTGGGGGAGTTAATGTCGAAATAGGCCCCAAACCATAAAAATTCCTGCAGGGTTTCTGAGCAGCCTAAAAAATGGAATCTTTCTGTAAAATACCTTGCCAAGTGTCTCATACCTAGAAAGACCTCAGCACATGTTAACTGGCTTTTTGCTTTCTCTTTTCTTTTATTCCCTAGTTGATAACCAGGCGATGGCTATGGCCACTTGGTAATGGGAAACTGCTAATTCATAGGAGTTTTTAATGAAGGCGTTCCCTCATCGTCTTGTAGCTATCTACAAGGTGCTTGTAATTCTCATCAGTGACAAATTTACAGCAGCGTCCCAAGAATGAGAAGAATCCTTTCTCTTTCTCAGATTATATGTTTCCATCTAAATCAAATATGCCTCTTTCTTGCACCATTCATCAAGAGCCCAGATTCATGTTTTACAGCAGGAAGTTGTTGACTCCAATAGGAATGCATATACCTTTCTTAAACTGCCAGCAGAGTCCCGGGGCTGCCTCTTCCTGGGCTCCCAGGCTCATTCTCTTTTCATGTCATTTTGCAAATGGCTGTTGTTCTTGTGGAAGGGCAGCTCCACATTTGTCCCTCAAGCATCCCTTTTCAGAGAAAACAAGGAGCTTGCCTGCATCCATAGTCTATGTTCCAGACGGTGCGTTCATCTGCGCAGGCAGCTGTAGCAAAATACCATAAACTGCCCAGCTTCAACAACAGGAATTTACTTCTTGCAGCCCTGAGAGCTGGGAGGTCTCAGATCAAGGTGTTCGCCAGTTTGGTTCTTGGTGCGAGCTCCTTCAGGCTTGTAGACGGCTGCCTCCTTTCTGTGTCCTCACGTGGCCCCCAGACAGGGAGCAGAGGGAAGGAGACTGGAGGGGCTGGGGAGCAAAAGAGAGGGGGCCCTGTCCCTTCCTACAGAGATGTTAATCCCATCTTGAGGACCCCACCTTCGTGACCTCGTGTCAACCTAACGAACCTCAGGTAAACCTCCCAAAGACCCCATCTCTAAATACTGTCACACTGAGGGTTAGGGTTTCAAGATATGAAATTTTCAGGGACACAATTCAGTCCACAGTAGATGGTTATCCCCCATCTGAAACTTCTACTTCAGGTTTCAATTTACATACAAAATTGTCATCTATCTCTCAGATTCACCTACCTATAAAATAACTTCATGCCTAGTAATTACTGTAAGCCACAAAGCAGAGACTGCATCTGGCTTATACTCGGCTGGAGAAGAGATAGACGAGAAGTTGGTGGGACAAGAAGAAAATAAACTCAACCTAGAAAGCTGACAAAATGGAATAAAAGGCCACAGCTACCTGTCAAGTTCCTCAATTACATGACCTTAGGATTTATCTTTTTTTAAGCCGTACCTTATTGCTTGTGGGATCTTAAATTCCCTGCCCAGTGATAGAACCCGGGCCCCCTCCAGTGGAAGAGTGGAATCTTAGACCCCTGGATCTCCGGGGAATTCCCATCCGTCCGATGTTTTTATATTTCAATATAGAATAATTCACAAGATTACAACTGAAAGCACTTTTATTGATTACCCGTTGTTACAGTAAGCCTGGGGTGTTTTGTATCTTCATATAACCATATATCCCTTCACTCATTTAACAGAAATGTGTCAGGCACCTTTCTAAGTACAGCTTTTCTTGGAGATAAGGGGGGATGGCTGGAAGAGGGAGAAACTGGAAGTCAGTCGACTCCAAATAATTACAAAGGGAAACTCTCCAAAGACGCTGGCCTTGTTTATGATTCTGCCTATAAAGGAAAATTATTCTCAGGTATAAGCATACAAACCATCTGCTTGCCCGTTATTTATGGCTCACCCCTCAAATTAGAATAGATCGAGGAATCTGTCAAACTCTGTTTGCATATGAGTTAATATATTATCTGACTTCTCCTTTCTCTTGGAAGGTGTGAGAAGAGCGTAGATTAGTAATAGCACCGGGTGGCCTTTCTGGTGGACTCCGTGGTGGGCATTTTTCAGCTGAGCCCTAAAGTTAGGAAAATAACCCCTTAACTGTAAGTCTAATTTTTTTTTTTTTTAGATCATACAAAGGCAGAATCTAGGAGATTTTTCCAAAATGTTGTTCCAATTGCTTTTGGTTCCCTAAGCATGTAACTTTATCAGAGAGCTCAGAATGTCTGCGCTTCGGGCAAATGTTTTCTCTGTCTGTTAGCAATGTTATAAAGAAGAGAGCAAACACGTGAGTCAGGCAGTGCTGCTATCTGTGAGAGGATCTTTCTCAGGTTTTTAGGTCTCGTTATTTAAAAACGAGAAACCCAAGCTATCGCGTTACCACTCCAGTGACTGCCTTCAGTCTGCAGTTTTCAGGTGACGCGGCTCCCTTCCGTGGAAGAGGGGCAGTGGCAGGAGAGGGCCTGAGAGAGGGGGACACGCTCCCTTCAGTGCTAGTCCCACGCTGTGCCTCCGCTCGGTGTCAGAATCCCAGAAGGTATGTCCAGTCCCCTAAGCAGGGGAAAAGATGAGGGGGAAGATAAGCACTCGCTCAGAGAGGTCAAATGGCCCCCGAGTCTTTGTTACCAACTTCCGGTAACATCTGTCGGAAAGACATAGAGACGGCCCCAGTGCGCTTAACGCGGGCGTGCACGCTGCACCATTGCCGGTCTGGGCGCCTCCCGCGGCTGCGCTGGCGGCCCCGGCGTGCACGCTGCACCAGTGCGGACCCGCACCTCCCGCGGCTGCGCTGGTGGCCCCGGCACCTTCCACGGCTGCGCTGGCACCCCGGTGTGCACGCTGCACTAGCGCCGGTCTGGGCACCTCCCGTGGCTGCGCTGGCGGCCCCGGCGTGCGCGCTGCACCAGCGCGGGCCCCGCGCCTCCCGCGGCTGCGCTGGCACCCCGGCGTGCGCGCTGCACCAGCGAGGGCCCCGCGCCTCCCGCGGCTGCGCTGGCACCCCGGCGTGCACGCTGCACCAGTGCCAGTCTGGGCGCCTCCCGCAGCTGCGCTGGCGGCCCCAGCATGCGCGCTGCACCAGCGCTGGCCCTGCGCCTCCCGCGGCTGCACTGGTGGCCCCGGCACCTCCCGCGGCTGCACTGGCGGCCCCGGCGTACACGCTGCACCAGCGTGGCCCCGCGCCTCCCGCGGCTGCGCTGGCGGCCCCGGCGTGCGCACTGCACCAGCGCTGGCCCCGCGCCTCCCGCGGCCCACGCCGGCTGAGCGCTGTCGCCCTGCAGGTGTCCCTGGTGCACCTCCTGAAGACCGTGCGGCTGCTGCGCCTCCTGCGTCTCCTGCAGAAGCTGGACCGCTACTCCCAGCACAGCACGATCGTCCTGACTCTGCTCATGTCCATGTTTGCCCTGCTGGCCCACTGGATGGCGTGCATCTGGTACGTCATTGGAAAAATGGAGAGGGAAGACAACAGCCTTCTGAAGTGGGAAGTTGGTAAGGGCTTGCTTTTGTCACATTTTCCATTTTTAAGTGAAAAGGATGCCTGTCTAGAATTTGGAGAAGGTGAAAGATAAGCCTATAAATATTGATATCTGTATTCTGACTGTCAGTTAGCCTCATTTTGGGGAGATGTGTGGAGAGGGACCATGATACCAGTGATGGCTTTTGAGTGAGTTTTCTGAACAACCTTGCGTTTTTTTCAAAGAACAATGGGTTAAGGTCTCAATGGTGAACTTTTAAAAATGACCAGCATGTGCATAGAAATGTTTAGATCTAAAGTCATATGTGATATTATCTTGAAAAATCTGATGGAGGCTAGTAACAGTAAACTTGGCCAGTCACTACAATATTTTTAAATCATAAGAAAATGATCATTTGTGTCTGAGATGGCAAACTAATAATAGAAAATTTTTACTATTTTCTCCTTTTTTAAAAAAAAGAGAAAGAACACTATCATACTGTCTTTCCATATTTAGTATACTTTGAGAACTTGCAATGATAAAGAAGACGGGATATTTACAAATATAATTTGTAAAAGTTTATGTCCCCATAATCTATGGGAATTTAAGGGAGTTGTTCCAAGTGTTACATAATTCTGCATAAATGAATCTGAAATGTTCTGCACATGTGCATATTTTTAAACTTATATCAACCACAAGGACTTTATAGAAAATGAAAATTCTGAAGGCTATAACCCTCTATTTTAAAATATCTGTGTCCTTCTCACAGTCTTTCTTTTTAGAGAATTGTCACAGTACCTTATGTAGGGTATTTTTTCTTCCTAATCTGACATTTAATCAGAATCTGTTCCTTGGCTAGCTAGAATATCCTTCATTTATCTTCTCCAAAAATCAGTCTTGGACTTTTGAAAGAAGCTCAGATCTTTGCACAGAGATAAAGCTGCAAGAGATTCCCAAAAAGGAAAAAAAGAAAAAAATGCTCTAAGTTCTTGTATGAGCACTTAGTGGCAGAGAGCATTTGGAACATCCCTGAGTGCACTCTTATAAGTGCCAGTCTTCACCTGGTGGCTCAGAGGTTAAAGTGTCTGCCTGCAATGTGGGAGACCTCGTTTCGATCCCTGGGTTGGGAAGATCCCTTGGAGAAGGAAATGGCAACCCATTCCAGTATTCTTGCCCGGAGAATCCCATGACAGAGGAGCCTGGTGGGCTACTGTCCGTGGGGTCACAAAGAGTCGGACACAACTGAGCAACTTCACTTTCACTTCACTTTCTTTCACTTCACCATAGGGCACATGCAAAGCCTTCAAAGAGCATCTTTGGAGAATGAGCTGGAGAACTTAAGAAATCAAGTTCAAGGGAGTGAATCTCTTGTCTGCTGCTGCTGCTGCTAAGTCGCTTCAGTCGTGTCCAACTCTGTGCGACCCCAAAGACAGCAGCCTACCAGGCTCTGTCCATGGGATTCTCCAGGCAAGAACACTGGAGTGGGCTGCCATTTCCTTCTCCACTGAATCTCCTGTCTAGGTTCTCAAAACTGACATCTCAGTTTTGTCCTGGAGCTACACAAAGAAACTGATGCATCTGATAATTTTCATCTCAGAATCATTTTCTTATGTTCGTATCACAACATTTTTCTATACTTTGCTGTAGACATCCATTCTCAGAAATGAAGTAAAAAAGAGCAATAAAGGCATACAATGGAAGCAAAAAGTCCTACATAAAGAGAATATGAACTGGAAGAGAGAGACGGAGAAAAAGAGAGGGACAGAGAGATGGGCAAAGATTTGACTAAAAGGAGACTCAAAGTCTGGATTGTACTTGCATTAAACATTTTCTGTCCTTCAATATTGTTTTCTTTATAAGTTTGTCCAGAATGCCTCTTCATCACAGTCGCCAGCATGCTGCTAATGTTGTCCAGTGAATTACAGCACTAAATCTCTGCCTTTGTTGTGAATCCATATTAATTCTGATTTGTGATCAGTTACCTGATTGCCTTTTGGACCTGACCTAATTTCCCTCACCTATACACTCATATTAATTCGTAAGGTTAGTCTAGTCTGAGAGTCTCCAGACAGGGAAATTCAGCTTATGCACACTCTCAAATTCAGCTGTAGGAGGAAAACTTTGTTTTTCATTTCCAACATACCAGTCCTGCTGCAGACTGACTAATCAGCTTAATGTTTTTCTTCCAACAAATATGCAGAAATATTTATTTTCCAAGAAAAAAGGAGCCACCCCCTTGAACTGCTTCTGCATTGCCCCCTACCACACCTACTCTTGGTCTGGGTGTTACGGCTCAGTGTCATGAATGGGGCCTTGTAAGCTGGATGTCAGTTCATGAAGAGAGTGTTGGCAAAATGCAGCCCTGGGAAAACCCTGGGCTGAGGGCAGTGGGTCTGTCCTTTCATCACGGGTCCAGCATCCGTCAACCGCGAGCTTTGTCGTGATTTTGTTCACCTGCCTGGGCCTGTTTCCTCATCTATAACATGAGAAAACATGCTAATAACTTGAAAGGCTATTTCAGCTTCCACGATTTATGACTTTAATGGAAGAACAAATTCAGTCTTGTGTACTTAATATATCTATTTCCTATTATGGTTCAGTGCCCATATTAACCAGCAGAAGCAACCATCCAATGTCAACAACTTTGAGGGCTGTGTCAGGAAGGGCATCTTATGAAGACAGCATGTCAAGGAAATGATCTGTTTCACTAAGTTATGGTTTAAAAAAATAACAGAGAATTTATCTTTAGAGAATGAGATTTCCTGTGCAAACACCGCTTGAGATACGGTCGGGAAGGTAGTATGTTAATTGTGTCTATCAGTATTGGGTTTTGTAATCTTGGCTGCAAGGACTTTCCCTTCTCCTAAAATTACCTGAATCGTTTGTTCCTTTGGAACGTTTTCCAGCTGAGATTTGGACACAAATTAAATAATTACGACCTCTCCCACCTAATTTTATAATGAAGCAGCCGAGAGTCTAGGCTAATTTAGTTTTTACTCTGTAATTTGTCCACTAATAATATGCTTTACCTTTTCTGGTCCAATTACCATGAATCAGAAAATTCAACACACACATAAAACCCGATTAGAGAACACGCTGTTCTTTATGTTTTGACTAATATCAGATGTACAGAACAGATTCATCTTCCCAAGGAATAAAATGGAACTTCCTTTCTCATCTCTGTTAATTTCCTTGAAATAATTTTTTCCCTTTTGTCCGTGACAGGCATGCTTCCTGAAAGAGTTCCAATATTTTGCATCAGACCAAACTGAAGCTAACCTTTAAAAAATGTTTTATAATGTCCCTTCTTTATAGTATGACTTCTACTGGCTCAGACAGTAAAGTGCCTGTCTACAATGTGGGAGACCTGGGTTCGATCCCTGGGTCTGGAAGATCTCCTGGAGAAGGAAATGGCAATCCACTCCAGTACTATTGCCTGGAAAATCCCATGGAAGAGGAGCCTGGCAGGCTACAGTCCATGGGGTCACAAAGAGTCAGACACGACTGAGTGACTTAACTTTTCTTTATAGTATATCTATTTTTGTAAGGAAGAATTAATACTCCTAAGGTCAACTCTATCAGAGGCAAGTTATAAGCTGATTTTCCTCGTGTTCTGTTTTACTTCATATTTTCGTGTGTTCCTGTACCATATTTTAAGGAATTTGAGATTTGGCTTATTGTTTAGTGAAATTCTAGTCTGGGAAGGACCTTAGTCCAGCTCTTCGACTTTATGGTGAGAAATCCAGCTGCAGGTTCACAAACTCTTTCGTGGAAGGGGCTTTTGTCAACTGTGCCCACCCCTGCTTCCTTACTGTGGTGGATGATTCCTGGTGTATGGACATGCGGAAAAAGAGTTTTTGAACGAATCAATATTCAAGGTCATTTCATTACTAAGTGACAGTCAAGAGACAAGAGCCTGGATCCCTCACTCCTGTGTGGCTGTGTAGTCACCAGGGTGTCCGACTCTTCGCGACCCTAGGGACTGTAGCCAGCCAGGCTCCCCTGTCCTTGGGATTCTGGAATACTGAATATCCCACGAATGCTGGAGTGGCTGCCCATGCCCGCCTCTAGGGTGTCTGCCTGACCCAGGGATGGATCCCGTGTCTCTCACGTCTCCTGCATTGACAGGCGGGTTCTATGCCACGAGTGCCACCTGGGAGCTCATATACCTGACTCACTTAGAAACTAATACAACATTAGAAATCAACAATACTCCAATAAAAAATTAATTTAAAAAACTGAATCCAGTGAAGAGGTGACATTTCTGTATTAGTGATGGTTCTTGATTGCAAGCAGAGATAGAAAAGGAATTCGTTAGTAGGACGTGCAGACACAGAAATAGAAAGATGGAAAATAAGACTTGGGAGGAGAATATGAGCCAAGGCAGCCCCAGGTGCCCCAGGGCAGGAGGCTCGGAGGCTCAGGGCTGATTCTGCAAAGGTGGCCCGGATGTGTGTCTGCCGTTGTAGATGCCGTGAGCGAGAGTCCTGACCTTCTGTGCACCTGGGATTCACAGTCCCTGGAAGGAGAATCTGATTGGCTGAGCCTCTGTCAGACGCTCAGACACGCACTCCCAGGCAAGAGACCTTACACGAGACCTTACACATTCATGGTTAGAAGTGGGGCCCTCTGTGTCTCTATTACTATACACAATGGAGAGGACCAGCTTCTCATAGGATTTTAGACAGCCCCCACTCAAAAAAAAATGTCTTATACAATGACATCTTTCAGTTCAGTTCAGTTCACTCAGTCGTGTCCGACTCTTTGCAACCCCATGAATCGCAGCACGCCAGGCCTCCCTGTCCATCACCAGCTCCCGGAGTTCACTCAGACTCACGTGCATCGAGTCCGTGATGCCATCCAGCCACCTCATCCTTGGTCGTCCCCTTCTCCTGCTGCCCCCAATCCCTCCCAGCATCAGAGTCTTTTCCAATGAGTCAACTCCTCGCATGAGGTGGCCAAAGTACTGGAGCTTCAGCTTTAGCATCATTCCTTCCGAAGAAATCCCAGGACTGGTCTCCTTCAGAATGGACTGGTTGGATCTCCTTGCAGTCCAAGGGACTCTCAAGAGTCTTCTCCAACACCACAGTTCAAACACATCAATTCTTCAGCGCTCAGCCTTCTTCACAGTCCAACTCTCACATCCATGCATGACCACAGGAAAAACCATAGCCTTGACTAGACGGACCTTAATCGGCAAAGTAATGTCTCTGCTTTTGAATATGCTATCTAGGTTGGTCATAACTTTTCTTCCAGGGAGTAAGGGTCTTTTAATTTCATGGCTGCAATCACCATCTGCAGTGATTTGGGAGCCCAAAAAATAAAGTCTGACACTGTTTCCACTCTTTCCCCATCTATTTCCCATGAAGTGATGGGACCGAATGCCATGATCTTCGTTTTCTGAATGTTGAGCTTTAGGCCAACTTTTTCACTCTCCACTTTCACTTTCATCAAGAGGCTTTTTAGTTCCTCTTCACTTTCTGCCATAAGGGTGGTGTCATCTACATATCTAAGGTGACTGATATTTCTCCCAGCAATCTTGATTCCAGCTTGTGCTTCTTCCAGCCCAGCGTTTCTCATGATGTCCTCTGCATAGAAGTTAAATAAGCAGGGTGACAATATACAGCCTTGATGTACTCCTTTTCCTATTTGGAACCAGTCTGTTGTTCCATGTCCAGTTCTAACTGTTGCTTCCTGACCTGCATACAGATTTCTCAAGAGGCAGGTCAGGTGGTCAAGTATTCCCATCTCTTTCAGAATTTTCCACAGTTTATTGTGATCCACACAGTCAAAGGCTTTGGCATAGTCAATAAAGCAGAAATAGATGTTTTTCTGGAACTCTCTTGCTTTTTTGGTGATCCATTGGATGTTGGCAATTTTATCTCTGGTTCCTCTGCCTTTTCTAAAACCAGCTTGAACATCTGGAAGTTCACAGTTCCCATACTGGTAAAGCCTGGCTTGGAGAATTTTGAGCATTACTTTACTAGCATGTGAGATGAGTGCAATTGTGCATCTTTACCTAATGCTTAAAAACACAAAGTAACATTTGTAAAAGCGTTCATTAAAATGCATCTGTAAATGGTCATACCCCTCTCAGACATCATAGGTCAGATGGAATCATCTGGAAGGCGGGGGTGTGACAGTGCTCGATGCTTCCTCCCCCCTGCTGTGCCCTCCTAACCATGGTACTTACCAGCCTTTGCTTCCTCAGCGAGTCCACACCATGGTCTGTAGCTCTCTTTTGTAGCCAAAATGCTACCTTGCATTGTTGTTTCGAAGTTATTTCTGTCTCTAAGGCTGTGACACACTGAACTCTAAATGATCTGCCTCAGCGTTAGAGATGAGAGTATACTATAATAGAGGGAAGCATTTTTTTTATCTTGTTAATCTTTTAATCCTTTGGCAGGAATACTCTCATCCATCGGAGATGTCTAAACCTGTGTCTGTATCACTGGGCAAAAAACAATAAGCCCAAAATCTAGAATGGGAAGAAAAGGATTAAGTAAGATACCATTTTCAAATTTTCATTGACAATTTTAATCTTAAATCTCCTGATCCTCATTGGATAAAACATCAGAAAAAGCTGATTGATTTGAAAGACTCTCTAGTTATTAATGGCTTAGCCTTTAGAAGCCTCATTTCATGGGGGGGAAATGACCAGGCTTATGATATTGTGAGCTGATTATTTAAATCACTGTATCAAATTTTCCTCAAGAAAGCAGAGTTGACTAGCACTCTACATTTTCAGGTTCTGTGTAAAGGATTACAAAAACATTTTTAGATAACCTTGGTCTGTAGATTCGCATTCTTGGGAATATATGAAATTAAGAAAGGGGGGAAGAAGCTTAAAATGAAGTTCTCTAACCATTAAAATGGACCCTAGTGACAGATCCCTGGGCTAAATTATTATATTTTTTGAAATACTGTCTCAAACTTTATGCTGAAATCATGTGAGGATTGTATTAAAAAACATATTCTAATTCTAGAAATTTTGAGGTGGAGCTCAAGATCCAGCATTTTTAACCACCTCCCCAGTGAGTGGGACCCCACATCGCACTTTGAGTAGCAAAGTTTTAAAAAGCCTTCTGACATTTTGTGAATTTCATACTCCCAGTTATAAAGTCCTAAGCCAAGACCAATTGAATTCTTCTGATTTTTCATTTCTATATGCTTTTCCAATCCCCATCACATCTGCAAACTAGTTCATATATGAACAAGAAATAAATTTAGTGAGTAGAAAAATTAGTTGGAAATTGGTTCTTTCTTTACACTTTTTGGAAACAATTGATTTATGTTGGATTAACATCTAACTTACATTTCTTAAGCACCACCTACTGCATACACGGTGCAGTGCCTAACTGTGTGCATTATCTCGTCTGATCTTTATTAAAATCCACTGTGGCAGATATTTCAACCCCATTTTACAAAAGCACAGAAACAAAGCCCTAAAGCTTGAAAATGTTGAAATTTCCTGGAAATTTATTTTTTAAAGTATGAAATATCTTTAACACAAAAAGTTTAGAATAAATATAATGGTCCCCTTATAAAACTTACATCATTGTTTAACATTTTGCTTTAACATATTTATTTTGTTTCTATTTTTAAAATCAATGCAATATTACAGATAAAATCAGAAGCCCGGGACTTCTCTGATGGTCTGGTGGCTAAGACTCTGCGCTCCCAATTCAGGGGACCCAGGGTGGATCCTTGGTCAGGGAATTAGATCCCACTTAATGCAACTAAAGATCCTGTGTGCTGCCACTAAGACTGAGTATAGCCAAATAAAATCAATATTAAAAAAGGAAGCCAGAGCCCCACAGTCCTTCAGTTCTGCCTTGGTCCGTCTGTCTTTCCTCCTTACTATTCAAGTTGGTGCATAAGATTTCCTTAGACGCTGTTGTTACAAGGCACATATATCAGTAAAACAATAGGATATTATTTTCCCTCATTATTGTTTAGTCGCTAAGGCGTGTCCAACTCTTGTGACCCCACGTAGCCCACCAGGCTCCTCTGTCGGAATCTCCCAGGCAAGAGTACTGGAGTGGGTTGCCATTTTCTTCTCCAGCTTTCCCTCATTATCTTCCAAATAAATCATCACACATATAAGAAGCAGTAGTAATAATAATGATAATGATAATAGCAACAACAACCATTCAGGAGGCTTTCTCAGTGCTAGGCATTAAGGCATCTTGTAGGAATTATTCATTTAATCTTGCCATAATTTTATGACACCAATACTGTTATCAACTTTATTTACAGATGAGAAAACCAAGGCACATAGATTGTATACACAGATAATACACACAGGAGCTGGGATTTCTCTCTTCTTTGTATCTTTTTACATCCTCATTAAACTCATTTTTTTCTTAAGATCAGTCCATCACAGGTATACATCTTACATGTTTATTTTTGACTGTTCAATAGAATTCTATTGTACAATAAGCCGGTTTTCTCATCCTTTTGATCGACACTTTCTCACCCTTTCTTACCCATTCCCTTACTGAGTTGATTTGCACCTCTCACTGTGACAGATAGTGGGCAATGAGCAGTCAAATACAAGTTTCTCTGTGTTCATTTGTGAGAATTTCTCTGGGTCAAAGGCATGTGCATCTATCGAATTAGCACAAGTTGTCAAATTCTTCTGAAGCAGTCGTACTAATTAATTATTCAGTTAGTCATATTGTATGTGTTTTTTTCCACAGAGCTTCATCAGCAGTTGTTACTAATGTTTTGAAACTTGAGAAAATCTTGGAGGGTGTTGGGGAATACAGGGTATGAAAAATGTCTAATTCTTATTTAAATTTTCATTCCCTGCGTAAGTAAAGTAGAACAAGGCAGAACATATATATATAAAATTATTATTATTTTTTGCTGGAGTGGGTCATTCTAATTTCCTCTTTGGTAACTTAGACCCTCAGTTTCATTCATTTGAAACTTCTCTTCTTTCCTAAATAATGTATTTAATGCTATATACTTCTAAGCGTTGAAGGCTCAAAAGTTGTTACTCAAATTATATGAAATTTCTGAAGTTAAAACTCTTACAGATTTCTAATTACATTTGTTGGCTATCACAGAATTTGGTCTCTGTGATACCGATTCTTCAGTGTCTGTTGAAGCTTAATTGAATAGGTTCTTTATGTGTCAGGATATTATTATGTACATACAATTTTTTAAATATAATTTTTAGTTCAAGATTTTATATATGTCCTTTATATCAAGCTTCTGAATTTAATTATACAGATGGTACAGATCCTTATTAACTATTTTCTGACCAGCTATATATAGAAATTTTATTTGGTGCTTTTTCAGATCTCTGTTGATTTTCCATAATTTTTTGGTTCCTTTTCTATAATCCCAGTTTCTTATGTTTGTTCATGAGGCCAAGCTTCTGAATTGAATTTAAATATTATAAAGGCATACTGTCTTATTATATTGCCTCAGTTTTACTTTCTTAATTGAAGTTCATCATGGGCTAACTTTCTATTAATCTAACTCTTGCAAAAGATTAACTATTTCCTCACGGATTTTGTAATTTTTAGAAAACGTTTATTGTGAATTCATCTTTAATAGAGCTTCTTTCTTGTAGGATCCTGTACAGATTGAATGTCAGTCACTCAGCCATGTCCAACTCTCTGTGACCCCATGCAGATTGAGTGTTAGCCACTTGCTCATGTCTGACTCTGTGTGACCCCATAGATTGTAGCCCACCAGGCTCCTCTGCCCATGGAATTCTCCAGGCAAGAATACTAAAGTGGTTTGCGATTTCCTTCTCCAGGGGATCTTCCTGACCAGAGGTTTGAACCCGGGTCTCCCTCATTGTAGGCAGATCCTTTACCGTCTGAGCCACTAAGGAAGCCCTGTGCAGATCGAGCTATGAGAATATTCAGAATTTTGGTTGCTGTTTGCTTGCTTGCTTCTGCCGAGAGCAGTATGATATACCCTTGCCCTAGGATCAAATGTTTAAAAATTTCTTAACTTCAAGGTTTCAGTGCTTCATGGAGCGTGTACATTTAGATACTAATGCAATGCAAGGCACAAGTCTAAATTTTTTAAATTCACGACGCTACTATTTTTTCGCACTCTGGTTTTCCTCATCATCTCTGTAAGCTGTTGGGTGAATTACTTCTGCCCTTCACCCTGTGGGTGTCGCATCCGAACGTCCCAGCTGTACACAAGGCGGCGGTTCCAGCGTCTGTAGGACTTCGGTGTGCGTCCCTGTGCACTGTGGAAGAGCCATCTTGCAGCCGTGAGACCCGAGACCAGACACTGCTAATGCTGACAAGCTGTGACCCCTGTCTCCCCAGTACCATCCCCACCACAGCGGCAGCCAACAGACTTGCTAGTCCTCATTTTTCCATATGTACATTTCACTTCCTCTTTTGAAAGACTATGTATATTTCCAGGTGTTTCTATCAGAAAGGCTTGCACATAAGGTAAGTTCATAATCTTGCCAGAACCACAGTCTTCATTTCTGCCCAAAATAATATAACCTAAATTCCAATGTGATATTTTTGTATATTACCTTTGAAATATACAAATGGCTGTAATCTAACCCACAAAAGGCCAATTGAATAAGGGTTAATTACTTAAGACCTTATTCCCACTTGGAATGCCTTTATGGGGGAAAATCATTTAAACTTAAGACCTCAAATCTGAAATTCTTCAGGCAGAATTGTTCAGTTACCAGGAAAACAAATTATGTTGCTGTCTTAAGAAGACATCATCAAATGTGTTTAAGATACAATTATTTCTTTCCAGCGAGTATATTAATCATAGCAATTCTTTTGGAATAAGTGACAGTTTAATGTTCTGCATATTATTTACCTAAAAGACTAAAGATATAGAAAAAAATAAAGCAGAAAAAGACCTCTTTGAGATTGTTGCATTTAAACCCTACAAAGTTCTCAGTATTTACTATAAAAGAAATATTCAGACCGTAAATAATCTGCCTGCAATGCAGGAGACCTGGGTTCGATCCCTGGGTCAGAGAGCTCCTCTGGAGAAGGGCATGGCAACCCACTCCAGTGTTCTTGCCTGGAGAATTCCATGGACAGAAGAGTCTGGTGGGCCACAGTTCATGGGGTTGCAAAAAGTTAGACATGACTGAGCGACTGACACAAGTATTTGTTGGGGCCTTAAGAAGGATAGTATTATGAGCGGTGAGCAAAACAAGGAATCTTAGAGCCTGCCTTCAAGAAGTGGATTTTGTTGTTAGAAATTCAAGAGGTGGACATAAAGATACGCAGAATTTTTCTTTTATTTTTGTTTCATATTGGTTTGGTGTAAGTTTGTACAGGCAAAAACTTCCTTGGTAGTTCAGAAAGAAGTTGAAGCGCTTCTAACTGACTCTCCCTGGAGATGGCATTTGAGCTGGGCTGCAGAAAACGAGTCCTGCTTTGGAGAGGCTGCATTAGAGGACATTTCGGTGGCAAGGTGGAGCTGGGCACGGTGTGAAGAAAGGCACAGAGGCAGGAAATCTCATGGTGTGTTTCAGAAATGGCGAGCGGATGAGATGACTCTGTTCAGTCTAGAAAACTCTTCCCCAGACGGGGGTCACAAAATAAAAAGCCTAGAGGAGAAGGGGGCCTACATTCATGGAGCAAATGGAGAAGCCGAGCACCATCTGAGGGGTCAGCCACGACCTACCCGTAGACCAGTATAGATGAGGGGTGACCCACGTCTCATCTTTCTAGAGAATCACAGAACTGGGACTTTGGGGGGTAAATCTCTCATATTTAAGCATTTCAGAACTTTAAAATTTTTTTTATTTTTTTGTCATGCCAGACACACAGTAAGTAAAAACAAGGATACAACCAAAATAATGGATTGGAGTCTTTACTGATGATGTGTAGATACAATCCCCAAGACAACAGAGGCCAGGGAAGATGTGGCCTGATTAATACAGCTTTTTCGGAAGTTTCACTCCAATCCCAAAGAACGGCAACGCCAAAGAATGCGCAAACTACCACACAATTGCATTCATCTCACACGCCAGTAAAGTAATGATCAAAATTCTCCAAGCCAGGCTTCAGCAATACGTGAACCGTGAACTTCCAGATGTTCAAACTGGTTTTAGAAAAGGTAGAGGAACCAGAGATCAAATTGCCAACATCCACTGGATCATCGAAAAAGCAAGAGAGTTCCAGAAAAGCATTTATTTCAACTTTATTGACTATGCCAAAGCCTTTGACTGTGTGGATCACAATAAACTGTGGAAAATTCTGAAAGAGATGGGAATACCAGACCACCTGACCTGCCTCTTGAGAAATCTGTATGCAGGTCAGGAAGCAACAGTTAGAAGTGGACATGGAACAACAGACTGGTTCCAAACAGGAAAAGGAGTCCATCAAGGCTGTATATTGTCAGCCTGCTTATTTAACTTATATGCAGAGTACTTCATGAGAAACGCTGGGCTGGAGGAAGTACAAGCTGGAATCAAGATTGCCGGGAGAAATATCAATAACCTCAGATATGCAGATGATACCACCCTTATGGCAGAAAGTGAAGAAGAACTAAAGAGTCTCTTGATGAAAGTGAAAGAGGAAAGTGAAAAAGTTGGCTTAAAGCTCCACATTCGGAAAACTAAGATCATGTCCTCCGGTCCCATCACTTCATGGCAGATAGATGGGGAAACAGTGGAAACAGTGGCTGACTTTATTTTTCTGGGCCCAAAAATCACTGCACATGGTTACTGCAGCCATGAAATTAAAAGACACTTACTCCTTGGAAGGAAAGTTATGACCAACCTAGATAGCATATTCAAAAGCAGAGACATTACTTTGCCAACAAAGGTCCATCTAGTCAAGGCTGTGGTTTTTCCAGTGGTCATGTATGGATGTGAGAGTTGGACTGTGAAGCTAAGCACCGAAGAATGGATGCTTTTGAACTGTGGTGTTGGAGAAGACTCTTGAAAGTCCATTGGACTGCAAGGAGATCCAACCAGTCCATCCTAAAGGAAATCAACCCTGAATATTCATTGGAAGGACTGTTGCTAAAGCTGAAACTCCAATACTTTGGCCACCTGATACGAAGAACTGATTCATTGGAAAAGACCCTGATGCTGGGAGGGATTGAGGGCAGGAAGAGAAGGGGACGACAGAGGATGAGATGGCTGGATGGCATCACCGACTCAATGGACGTGGACAGAAAGGCCTGGCGTGCTGCGGCTCATGGGGTCGCAAAGGGTCAGACATGACTGAGCAACTGAACTGAACTGATTACAAACTCAGGACAGAGAAACACAGAAAATACTTTTATTCATGATATTTGTCATATTTGGTCCAGCTGCACATTCTCATGAAAAGGAATACAGACTCTATTTTAAAATATTTTTTAATTTAAAAACTTTTATTGAAATATAGTTGATTTACAATGTAGTGTTAGTTTCAGGCATACAGCCAAGTGATGCAGCAATACACACACGTATATACTAAGATATTTAGGTTCTTTTTAGGTTCTTTTTCATTACAGCTTATTATGAGATATTGAATGTATACAGCAGGTCATTGTTGTTTTCCTGTTTTAGATATAGTAGTGTGTATATGTTAAAATTGATCTCACAAAAGCTGAACTAGTGGAAAGCTTCCCTGTGTTTATCATCTTAGTTATATGGATTTTCTTCTTCAGTGATTCTCTGTTTTATTGCACACACAGTTGAGGAATCAAGTCTTTTAATTTTTATTTTATATTGTTGTATAATTGATGAAGGGCTTTCCAAGTGGTGCAGTGGTGAAGAATCCACCTGCCCGCATGGGACTGGGTTTGATCCCTGGGTCAGGAAGATCCTCTGAAGAAGGAAATGGCAACCCACCCCAGGAGTCTTGCCTGGGAAACCCCATACACACACAGCACATAGCTGACTAACAATGCTGTTTTAGTCTCCGATGTACGGCAGAATGGTTCAGTTATGCACATACAGGTATGTATTCTTTCTCAAATTCTTTTCCCTTTTAGGTTCTTACAGAATGTTGAGCATAGCTCTCTGTGCTATTTAGTAGGTCCTTGTTGGTTATCTGTTTTAAATATAGCAGTTTGAAATGTCCATCCAAAACTCCAAACCTATCCCTCCCCACTTGGTTTGTATTAATATGAATATTTTATAAAGGCAATTGAATTTATAAAGAATTCCCACTGGGACCATCTCCCCATTTTAGATTTTATGTTTATCTATGAACATAACTCATGGATACATGCTAAGAAATCGAAGATAATTAAACATTTTATCTAAACTAATTAAACATCTGGCATAAAATTTAAATTCCTCTTTTCTCCCCTTCCTTGTGTGTGTGTGCAATCACTTGGATTTAGAGTTTCCCCAACTAGCTACAAACAGAAGAAATAATTAAGATGTTTCATAGTCTACAATCCTATGGAGACTACTCCAGAATTCCCTTGCTCACACACCCTTTAGGCTTCCCTCGTGGCTCAGTGGCGAGAAGCCTCCTGCCAGTGCAGGAGGCTGGGTTTGACCCCTGGGCCCAGAAGATCGCCTGGAGAAGGAGATGGCAATCCCCTCCAGTGCTCTTGCCTGGGACATCCCGTGGACAGAGGAGCCTGGCGGGCTACAGTCCATAGGGTTGCAAAGAGTCAGACACGACTTACCAACTAAACAACATGTTCTTTACTTAGGCATAAAGTCTTGATTTTTATTTTTTTATTTTTGTTTCTTCCATTCTGATTTGTCAGGAAAGACAGAGACAAAACCCAACTATAGTTTCTCAGACACTAAAATCCAAAAACCCCATTGTAGATAGAAGTGATTTAGGAAGACCCTTTTAAAAATGATGGATTCACATCCTGGTGTATTTTTCCACACCTCCAGTCTCTGCAACAAAATTATTAAACAGACTGATGGACATAGGATATTGGCAGATTCAGTCGATTGAAATATTAAAAGACAGAAATAAAAGCTAATGTCCACGTAAGAGTATGTAGCTTTTGAAATCTATATCCATTGTTTCTTCTGAAGATGTTGGAAATTGACCTTTGGCCTCACAGGCCCCTGTGGACTTCTGTTGACATCACACGGTCAGATGCTGTGTGAAGGTGAGTTCTAGATTCATTCCAAAGCCCGGCTCTCCCATTTATTCCCTGTGTCAGTTTTGCTTAGGTTACTTACCTGTCTAAGGCGCAATCTTCTGTTCTATAACATAGAGAGAGGATTAGCTACTTCATCGGGTGCTTAAGGATTAAATAAGTGCTTAATGCTTAGTCGTTCCGTCATGTCCAACTCTTTGCAACCTTTTGGACTATAACCCACCAGGCTTCTCTGTCTGTGGGATTCTTCAAGCAAGAACACTGGAGTGGTTTTTCATTTCTTCCTCCAGGAGGTCTTCCCGACCCAGGGATGGACCCACCTCTCCTGTGTGTCTTGCGTCGCAGGTGGACTCTTTCCCCGCTGAGCCGTCAGGAGGCATTAGTACTTATTCAGCACATGTTAATTTTACTGCTGCCGCTGACCAGTTGCTGTTGACGTGGCTGTCTTCACTGCTCTTACCAACATGTGGTGCTTTATTAAAGTCGTAACCACAGTAGCTGATTCTGTTCCCAAGAAATTATATTTACAGTAGATTTACTATAATTTTATTTACAGTATCAAAGTCAGTGTCCAGATTGTCTGCAGTCTTTACTGAAAATCTGCTGCTGATGGTCAGCAGTGATGGACTTATTTTTAGCAATCTTTCTAGCCTGAAATGGAATTTTGTCAAGGTTGAGTTTTTTAATGTGACCCACAGAAGAAGGGAAGTATTTCTAATTTTATCATCTGCCCATAAAACCATGTGTTAGTGCTAGCTAATTCCATTAATTTTTTAAATATCCTGGTTTGGGTTTACAGGTTGCAAAGCTATTCTGTAGCTAAATGGTATATTTGGGGATATGTAGGGACTCTCTCTCTCTGACCCCCCTGGGAATTACCAAAAAAAAACAATTCTAAAACGTCAGTTAGCACCGCAGTTGTATTAAGAGCCTGTCATAAGCGAATATACATGATTCTGGTCTTCAAATACAGTGTTTTGTAAGTTTCATGCAAAAACATTTATTCATAGCAATGCAAATGTATCTACAGAAATCCAAAAAATAATACTATGGTGTAATTGGACTCTGAAGAGCTGCATATTCCTTAATGACTAATCCAGTGTTTTTTGTTGACAGCTGAGGGTATGTGACTCTCTGTACTTCTCTGTCGAGTGCATGCTTGGTGAACACTGTAAGCAAGTCAGTTCTGCTGGGCATTCTTTACCGATATTGTGGGCATATGGATTGTGATGAGAGATTGGTAAGGAAAAGGGGAGAGAGAGAGTGAGAGAACAGCAATTTGTTACCACTGCCAAGTTTAAAAGTAGATTTGACATCATTTAAACTAGTGAATCAAACACTTTTCACCCTTTAGAAGGGAAGGATTCCATCTTTGTGTGGCAGGCTTAATGGAACTAATTTAATAAAATTCTCTATTTTCTGAGTCAACAGGTACATTCAAAGATATCAATCAGACAATTTAAAATTTGTTACTCAACCAAACATGGAATTGATTTTGATTAATGCAAGATGCTTTGATCCTACCATTCTGAACACC
>SJYQ01002764.1:140164-176219 GCA_006410935.1 Redunca redunca | reverse complement strand
GCAGCCCCTCCTGTGACTGCCCTGGTGGGAGGAAGGAGCCCCTGGGAGCCACAGGGGAGGGGGCGGGCTGACGTACCTGTGCAGGGGGCAGCAGTGGGACAGCTCTTGGGTCTTCTTCCTGCAAACAACAGGGAAACAGTGGATCAGGAACAGCTGACGGTGTTCCTGTCCCCACATAAGATTATCTAAGGTCCATGGCACCCCACTGCAGTACTCTTGCCTGGAAAATCCCATGGACGGAGGAGCCTGGTAGGCTGCAGTCCATGGGGTCGCTAAGAGTCGGGCACGACTGAGCGACTTCACTTTCGCCTTTCACTTTCATGCATTGGAGAAGGAAATGGCGACCCACTCCAGTGTTCTTGCCTGGAGAATCCCAGAGACAGAGGAATCTAGTGGGCTGCTCTCTATGGGGTCACACAGAGTCGGACACGACTGAAGCCACTTAGCAGCAGGAGCATGGCTCAGTGCAAATGACATGTGAAAACACAGGCTCATTATCTCTTGGGCTGAAACATTCACTGCATCTGATCTCCAGCTGAAATTACTTTAAATATTTACTTGTTTATCAGTCTTCACACCCCACAGCAAATATAAACACAGACATCTACGAATGTACACACTCTCCTCTGAATGAAAGGTCCGTTAGAAGAAGGACCTTGTATATCTTATATGTGCCATGTTTCTGCTATTAGGACAGTGCCTGCACATTGTGTGCACTCATTCAACAATATCTATGGAAACCATTTCTAAGTACCTAGATAGAGGCTTGATAAATATTTATTAAATGAACGAATAGACAAATAAAATTCAGTGAAATAAAATTTCTTTTTTTAAATTCATGCTAATCAGTGAAATAGTAATCCAAATATAAATTTATGGTAACAGTCTATGATAATAGTTCACATTAAAAATAATCAGTCCAGAAGCACAGAGTCAATTTATATTCAAAATCTCATGTACATAATTTTAATGGAAAATTATTAAATAGATTATAAACTACTCTTACCTATTATTCAGTGTGACAAGTGGGCAAGTGAAGACTACTGTTGTAAAAGGAAACTCTCTTTTCTAAATTTATTTTTAATTGGAAGATAATTGCTCCACAATGTAGTGTTGGTTATGAGTGTGTGTGTGTTAGTCGCTCAGTCATGTTCAAGTCTTTGTGCCCCTATGAACTGCAGCGCACCAAGCTCCTCTGTCCATAGGATTTTCCAGACAAACATGCTGGAGTGGATTGCTATTCACTTCTCCACTGGATCTTCCCTACCCAGGGATCAAACCCAGGTCTCCTGTACTGCAGGCAGTTTCTTTGCTGTCTGAGCCACCAGAAAAGCCCATAGTGTTGGTTAGGAATCTCTTAAAAAGGAAATATACAGGAAAGACTTCTGTAGAATTTGAGAAGATATATGGACACATATATGTACACACTGAGTAAGCCAGAAATTTTTGCAATAGTCAAAAAAGCCTACTGAGAAAAATTTGTATTGAGAAGATGCAGAAATAATAAACAAAAGACTGAAAATATATATAAAAGAATTGAAGCTGACAGAAGTAAATACAAATTCAAAAAAACAGAAGGGTAAATAGTATCTGTCATAAAGTATCAATATTTCTATATTCTTTCCAGATCATCCTATCAAACCTCCTACCCACTCTATGCAGAGAACCTCTGAGAAAACGATGGCAGGACCTCTGTGAACAGGTTGCTCATTTTCATGGTCAAAGACTTTACCACCCCTCAATTCACAGGGTTTAATTGTAGGAAAAACATCATCAATAAAAGGTCTCATACTTTAATGCCTCTTTGGCCTTCAAATGAAAAAGACAAAGAGATGAGCAAAGAGAGGCAAGGAAGGGAGTGAGCCTCTGCTTTTGAAGTATATGATCCCACATTCTCTTAGCTATGGGTTTCAGGCAACATCCAGCATACCATTCAAGGTGTATCTGAATGGGGGGGGGGGTTGTATGTGGAGGGGGAAGAAGGAGAAAGAGAAACAGAGAGAGAAATGTTGAAGGAATAAGGTCCCATGGTTTGACTATTTGTTGCCCTCGCCAACATTTATTTATTTCATTCAAAATTTACTGCTGAAATCTCAATTCCCAATGTAAAAGTATTTAGTGGGGAAGCCTTCTCAAATTCTTCCAAAAACAGAAGCAAAGAACACTTCCAAATTCATTTCATGAAGCCAACATTAGTCTGATACCAAAGCCACATAAGGACACCATGAGAAAAGAAAATTACGGGCTAATACTCTGATAAATACAGGTGCAAAAATCATCAACAAAACCTTAGAAAACTGAATTTGACAATACACTAAAAGAATCATACATGATGATCAAGTAATATTTGTTTCAAGGATAGAAGGATAGCTCAACATTCACAAATTAGTCAATGTGATACACCAAATAAACAAAATGAAGGTAAAAATCATATCCTCAAAGGATGCTGAAAAAGTGTTTGACAAATTCAACATCCACTTACAGTAAAAACTCTTTTACAGAGTAGGTATAGAAGGATTGCATCTCAGCATAATTAAGGCCATATGAAAAGTACACAGCTAACATCATACTTGCCTGTAAAAAACCAAAAGCTTTTCCTCTGAAATCAGACACAAGACAAAAATGTCTACTCTCACCACATTTATTCAGCTTAGTTTTGGTAGTCCTGTCCAGATCCACCAGGCAATAAAAAAGAAAATCAAGATATCCAAATCTGAAAGGAAGAGGCAGAATGGACACTATCTGCAGGTTGAAAAGTGAAAGTGTTAGTCACTCAGTCGTGTCTGACTCTTTACGACCCCAAGGACTGCAGCCTGCCAGGCTCCTCTGTCCATTGGGATTCTCCAGGCAAGAATGCTGGAGTGGGTTGCCATTCCTTCCTCCAGGGGATCTTCCTGACCCAGGGACTGAACCCGGGTCTCTTGCATTGCAGACAGAGTCTCTACCATCAGAGTCACGAGGAAAGAAACCCCCTTACATGATATTATATGTAGAAAACACTAAAGACTGCAGCAAAAAATATGAGAACCAATACACTCAGTAAAGCTGTAGAAGAAACATCTGTATACAAAAATCATATGCATTTCTTTACACTAACAACAAACTGCTATAAGAGAAACTGAGAAAACAATTCTATTTACATTTGCATGAAAATGAATCAAATATCTAGGAATAGATTTAACCAAGGAGATGAAAGATCTGTACACTGAAAACTATAAACACATTGATGAAAGATACTGAAGATGACTCAAATAAATGGAAAGATATTCTGTGCTCATGGATTGGAAGATCTAATATTTTTAACATGTGCATACTACCCAAAGCAATCTACAGATTCACTGCAATCCTTATCAAAATTCCAATGGAAATTTTCACAGATACAGAAGAAACAATCCTAAAATTTGCATGGAATCACAAAAGACGTTCAATACCAGAGCAATCTTGAGAAAGAATAACAAAGCTAGAGGTGTCAAGCTTCCTGTTTTCAAACTATATTACAAAGCTATATTAATCAAAACAGTATGTGGTTGGTATAAAAATGAACACAGAGATCAATGGAACAGAATAGAGAGCCCATAAATAAACCCACATTTGTATGGTCAATTACTTTTTCACAAAGAAGTCTTTGTGATGATTTTTTGGATTTGACACCAAAAACAAAGGGAAGAAAAGTAAAAACAAGTAGTTGTGATGACATAAGGCTAAAAAGCTTCTGCCCAATTAAGGAAACCATCAACAAAGTGAAAAAGCAACCTATGGATCTGGAGAAAATATTTGCATATCATATTTCTGGTAAGGATTATTACCCAAAATACACAAAGAACTCATACAACTCAGTAGCAAAACCAAACAATCTGATTTTTTAAAAATGGGAAGAGAACCTGAACAGACTTTTTTTTAAAGAATACATACAACTTGCCAATAGGTACAGGAGAACGTGCTCAACACTACTAATCATCAGAAAATACAAATCAAAACCGCAATGAGATATGACCTCATATCCTCTAGAAAGGCTTTTATCAAAAAGAAGAAATAACAGGAGTTGAGGAGAATGTGAAGAGACAGGAAAGCTTTTGCACACTTAGAGGGAATGTAAGTTGATGCAGCCCCTGTGGAAACAGTATTGAGGAGCATCAAAAATTAAAAATAGAACTGCCATATGATTTAGGAATTTCACTTTGGGGTATTTATCTGAAGGAAACAAAAACGCTAACTTGGAAACCCAGTGTTCACTGCAGCAGCATGTGTCCAGTTGCTAGGTTGTGTCTGGCTCTTTGCAACCCCATGGACTGCAGCATGCCAGGCTCCTCTGTCCTTCACCAACTCCCAAAGTGTGCTCAAATTCATGTCCACTGAACTGGTGATGCTATCTGTCTCATCCTCTATGGCCCCCTTCTTCTTTTGCCTTCAATATTTCCCAGCATCAGGGTCTTTTCCAATGATCAGCTCTTCTCATCAGGTGGCCAAAGTACTGGAGCTTCAGCTTCAGCATCAGTCCTTCCAATGAATATTCAGGGTTGATTTCCTTTAGGATTGATTGGTTTGATCTCCTTTCTGCCCAAAGGACTCTCAATTCAACTGTGGCATCCAAGCACCACAATTTAAAAGAATCAACTCTTTTTAGCTTCTTCTATAACCTAGCTCTCACATCTAGAGATGACTACCGGAAAAAATATACCTTTGACCATATGGACCTTTGTCAGCAAAGTGATGTCTCTTTCTAACACCCTGTCTAGGTTTGTCACCGAGGAGCAAGCCTCTTTTGATCTCATGGCTGCAGTCACTGTCAGCAGTGATTTGGGAGTCCAAGAAAAGAAAACCTGTCACTGTTTCCACTTTCTCCCCCTTTATTTGCCACGAAGTGCTGATGATCTTAGTTTTTAGAATGTTGAATGTTGAGCTGTAAGCCAGCTTCTTCACTCTCCTCTTTCACCCTCAATGAGAGGCTCTTTAGTTCCTTTTCGCTTTCTGCCATTAGAGTGGTAGCATCTGTGTATCTGAGGCTGTTGATATTTCTCACAGCAATCTTGATTCCAGCTTGTGATTCATCCAGCCTGGCATGTCCTATGATGTTCTCTGCATATAAGTTAAATAAACAAGGTGACTATATACAGCCTTGATGAACTCTTTTCCCAATGTAGAACCAGTCAGTTGTTTCATGTCCAGTTCCAACTGCTGCTTTTTGATCTGCATACAGGTTCTCAGGAGGCAGGTAAGGTGCTCTGGTATTCTCATCTCTTTAAGAATTTTTCACAGTTCATTGTGATCCACATGGTCAAAGGCTTTATGTAGTCAATGGAGCAGATGTTTTTCTGGAATTCTCTGACTTACTCTATGATCCAACAAATGTTGGCAATTTCACCTCTGGTTTCTCTGCCTTTTCTAAACCCAGCTTGTACATCTCAGAAGTTCTCAGTTCACTTACTACTGAAGCCTACCTTGAAAGACTTTGTGCATAACCTTACTAGCATGTAAATGAGCACAATTGTGAGGCAGTTTGACCATTCACTGGCATTGCCCTTCTTTGAGATTGAAATGAACCTGACCTTCTCCAGTCCTGTGGCCACTGATGACTCTTCCAAATTTGCTGATGTATTGACTGCAGCACTTTAACAGTATTACCTTTTAGTACTTTATAGCAATATATATTTGCTATATATAATGGAAGTCTTATATGTAAGTCAAACAATGTAAGTCTTCACTGATGAATGGATAAAGAAAATGTAATATAGATTTATATCCACCCATAAAACAGAAGAAAATCTTGCCAGTTTCAACAACATGGATGGACCTCGAGGGCATTATGCTAAGTGAAACAAATCAGACAGAGAAAGAAAAATACCATATTATCTCATTTATATGTGTAATATTAAAACAAAAAGCAAGTTCTGAGATGCTGAGTCGTTGGTGGCTGCCAGAAGTGAGGTATTTGGTGTACCCAAAGGTAACCAAAAGATATAAATTTGAACTATAAAATTAATAGGTGAAGAGATACAACATACAGCATGGTGACTATAGTGAATACTGTTTTGTCTATTTGAAAGATGGCAAGAAAATACATCTTAAACATTCTCATCATGTAAGAAAAATATTTAACAATATATATGGATCTATATATATGGATCCATAAATATAGATATAACTAGACTTACTGTAGTGATCATTTATCAATACACACAAACATATAAGCATTATGTTGTACACAGCAAAAAATATAATGTTGTATTAATTATATCAATTAAAATTTTAAGAAAGCAAGTTTGGAACGTGTAGATAAAATTAGCTCCATCCAAACTTGATTTTATAAAGTCAACTTAAACCATCACTTAGATTTTAAAATATCAAATCTCACTGAAACACCCGACAGCGTTGGGAAAGACACAGAAACAGACATAAGTCACCTGCACAGGAGATGTAGGCTTCCTCCTTTGGAGAGCATGAACTGTATTTCCATGGGCCAGAAGGACACTGCCAGAGAGAGGTATCAGTTTTCCGACACTGAATTAAATCTACCCACCGGGGTCTAGAACCTTCCCTGAGACCAACAGAGGTGTTGAGACTTCCCCTGTTCCCACAGCCAAGCTGACTGCAGATGATGGACACGGTGACATCATCCATGGGGTTGCGGCAGACACTGCCCCAGGTCCCATTGTAGAAAACTTCCAGCCACCCAGCACACTGCTGGTCCTCGCTCACCATCCTGAGGGCCAGGAACTCTAAGATCGAAAAGGAGGAGACAGGACACAGTGAACACCCCACGCAGTGCTCTGGGTCTTCCTCTCTCCCCAAAATTGTGAACATTCGTCTGTGACCCAGCTGAGGAAGCAAATCCATTAGATGACCAGAGTGAAACTTGTCTCGTTTTCTCCTGACATTGTTCATTTGTGTCTGTCTTTCTAAATATTTCTACCACCATGATGTAGTGGATATGAAATGAGAGGAAGACCAACCTGGACACCTGCAGGGAGAGGGAGCTGACTCCTGCTTCCTGACAAAACATCTAAGAGAGTGTATGAAAGGGATGTGATGTGGACAGTGTGGAGACAGAGAGAATAATGGACCCACAGATGTCTACATGGAAGCTGTGTCTATGTTTCCTTATCTGCAAAAGGGACTTTACATATGTGATTAAGGTAGGTCCTTGGGATGGTCAGAGTAACCTGAAATATGGCGAATTAACCACCTGAGCAAAGTCTGATTACATTCTTAGACTCACTATCCTTTAATGTGGAATGCTTTTCTTCATTCTGGTTAGAGGGAGATCTGAATATGGATAATGGTCAGAGAGGTGGAGCGTTGCTGGTCTGATGATGAACAGAAGGGGGTTATGAGTGAAGGCAGGCAGGCGGCTTCTAGAAGCTTGAAAAGACAGGAATCAGATTCTTTCCCAGAGGCTCAGAAGTGACGTGGCCCTGCTGAAACTTTTATCACAGTCCAGTGAGATCCCTGCTGGACATCTAAGCTAGAGAAGTGTAAGGAAATAAATATGTTGTTGTAAACGATTAACAATGTAGCAATTTGTTATAGAACAAAGAAAAACTAGCACAGTGGCTTTGAGACTTCTCTACTCTATGTACCAGAAGGGTGAGCCCTGAGTTCAAGAAAAACTGTGAGAAAAGGCTCTGGCAGGAAACACTACTGAGAAGAAAGGACCAGAACTCAGCTGCTGCAGGAGGCAGTGAAAGCACCTTGCCTTCACGTCTGCTGGGAAGACAGGCTCCATGCGAGGAAGCCTCCTTCTCTGGTCCTTTCAGCATCTCTCTCTCAGGATTCAGATCCCCGTCCTCCAGGGCCCCACCCCTCCTCCAGCCTGTGGACAGTGTGCAGTGCTGACCTGAGCAGATGACCCCCGCGTCCTCCTTGTGTCTGCAGTCGTGCCGCCCCCAGCCCCGGGAAGGGCACCTCCACACGTGGGACTCATTTCCAGTGCAGTTCAGGTCGTCCAGCCAGATGGGCCCTGATCCCGCCCCAAAGTGAGCAGACCCCGTGGCATTGAGGGCTTCTCCACAGCCCAGCTGCCTGCACACCACGCGGGCATCGTCCAGGTCCCAACCGTCATCACAGATGGTGCCCCAGGAGCCCTGGTCAAGGATCTCCACTCTGCCGGCGCAGGGCCCGCCCCCGTCCACCAGGCGGAGCTGCCTGCTGTCTGAGGAGAGAGAAATGGGACAATGGGGCCTTGACCTGGGGAGTGAGAAGGGTCTTCTGCCCGTGGGACCCTCACCTGAGCAGTAGGGGGTGCTCTCCTTTGAGGCCGCAGATCCTACTGGTTCAGACACAAAGTGGTCGCACTGGGGAAGCACCTGGGTCTGGTTTCCTGAAGAAACAGCGGTGATTAGAGGGTTGGGAGGGTTAAAGGACAGGAAAGTCAGTTAAATTAAATAACTTTAGGAGGGGAGAGAAGTTTGGGGGAAATGGATACATGTACATGTATGGCCGAGTCCCTGGCTGTTCACCTGAAACTATAACAACATTGTTAATCGGCTATACCCCAATACAAAGTAGAAAGTTCAAAAGAAAAAAAAATTAAAAGACCTAGTGATGGAGCTGAGATGAAAGCTGGAACATACTGGTAAAGTTAGCATAATCTTAGTGTTCTCTTTCTCCAGGAAGATCCCCGGTCCTGACAATGGCACGATTCTTGTTTTAAGCCAAGCTTTGCCCTAAGAATGAGTTAAACACGTTGTTCTGTCCTTAATCCACCCCTAAATAGAAGAAGCAAAACAAAAGCGTTTCTGAAGGAGTTGTGCAATTACTTATCTACAATGTTTGTGGTTTTAATAATACTGATATAAAAGAGATCTCATGGAAAACCAGAGCAAAAAGAAACATTAAAAAATTTCCCCAGGTTTTTGGCTCTTAAAGTTACCTGACAGAGAATTTATTTTATTCAACTGTATTAATTTTATTTGAGTATCATTGCTTCACAATGTTATGGTAGCTTCTGCTGTACAGCAAATTTAGTAAGTTATACATATACATATGGGCTTCCCAGGTGACTCAGTGGTAAAGAATCTGCCTGCCAAACAGGAGACTGCGGTTCCATTTTTGGGTTGGGAAGAGCCTTTGGAGAAAAATTATGGCAATCCACTCCAGTATTCTTGCCTAGGAATTCCTATGGATAAAGGAGCATGGCACTCCATGAGGTCACAAAAGAGTCAGACACAACTCAGCAACTAAACAACAACAACTATATCTATTTATATATATATATATACATACACACAAAAACACGTATTCCCTCTTTCGTGGATTTACCTCCTATTTGTGGAAAATTCTGAAAGAGATGGGAATACCAGAACACCTGACCTGCCTCTTGAGAAATCTGTATGCAGGCCAGGAAGCAATAGTTAGAACTGGACATGGAACAACAGACTGATTCCAAATAGGAAAACAAGTACATCGAGGCTGTATATTGTCACCCTGCTTATTTAACTTCTATGCAGAGTACATCATGAGAAACACTGGACTGGAAGAAACACAAGCTGGAATCAAGATTGCCGGGAGAAACATCAATAACCTCAGATATGCAGATGACACTGCCCTTATGGCAGAAAGTGAAGAGGAAGTAAAAAGCCTCTTGATGAAAGTAAAAGAAGAGAGTGAAAAAGTTGGCTTAAAGCTCAACATTCAGAAAACGAAGATCATGGCATCCGGTCCCATCACTCCATGGGAAATAGATGGGGAAACAGTGGAAGCAGTGTCAGACTTCATTTTGGGGGGCTCCAAAACCACTGCAGATGGTGATTGCAGCCATGAAATTAAAAGAGGCTTACTCCTTGGAAGAAAAATTTTGACCAACCTAGATAGTATATTCAAAAGCAGAGACATTACTTTGCCAACTAAGGTCCATCTAGTCAAGGCTATGGTTTTTCCAGTAGTCATGTATGGATGTGAGTGTTGGACTGTGAAGAAGGCTGAGAGCCAAACAATTGATGCTTTTGAACCATGGTATTAGAGAAGACTCTTGAGAGTCCCTTGGACTGCAAGGAGATCCAACCAGTCCATTCTGAAGGAGATCAGCCCTGGGATTTCTTTGGAAGGAATGATACTAAAGCTGAAACTCCAGTACTTTGGCCACCTCATGCGAAGAACTGACTCATTGGAAAAGACTTTGATGCTGGGAGGGATTGGGGGCAGGAGGAGAAGGGGACGACAGAGGATGAGATCGCTGGATGGCATCACTGAATCTATGGACGCGAGTCTGAGTGAACTCCGGGAGTTGGTAATGGACAGGGAGGCCAGGCATGCTGCTATTCATGGGGTCGCAAAGAGTCAGACACGACTGAGTGACTGAACTGAACTCAACTGAACTAGGTCACCACAGAACACTGAGTAGAGTTCCCTGTGCTATAAGGAAGTTATTATTTATCCATTTCTGTGTGCATGCATGCTAAGACACTCCAGTCGTGTCTGACTCTGTCACACTATGGATTGTAGCCCATCAGGCTGCATGGCTATGGGAGTCTCCAAGCAATATCTATTTTATACTTAGTATCAATAGTGTAGGGCTTCTGAGTCTGGTGGCTCAGACAGTAAAGAATCTGCCTGCAATGTGGGAGACCTGGCTTGGGTCCTTGGGTTGGAATGTCCCGGGGAGGAGGGCGTGGCAACCCACAGTAGTTGTACCAATTTACACGCTCATATGTAGGAGGATTCCCTTTTCTGCACATCCTCTCCAGCATTGATTTGTGGATCTTTTTAATGCTAGACTTTCTAACTGGTGTGAAGTATTACCTGACTGTAGCTTTGACTTGCATCTCTCTAATTATTAGTGATGTTGTATTTGTTAGCCATCTGTATGTATGGAAAAAATGTCTATTTAGGTCTTTTCCCCATTTTTCATTGGCTTGTTAGGTTTCTTTATTGAGTTGTTTGTGTATTTTGAAGATTAACCCTTGTTAATTACTTCATTTGCAAATATTGTCTCCCATTCTGAGAGTTGTTTATGGTTTCCTTTGATATGTGAAAGCTTTTAAGTTTAATTAGATCCTATTTTTTGGCTTTGTTTTTATTTTCTTTAGGAATTTCATCAAAAAAGATCTTGTTGCAACTTATGTCAAAAAATGTTCTGCCTATGTTTTCCTCTAAGAGTTTTATAGTCTGATAGAGAATTTTAATAGCCATGATTAAAGTGCACAAAGAATTGATTAACATGATGTGCATCTTGGCAGAGAAATGATAACAAAAACAAATGAAAATAGTGTTTATTATTTTTCTCTAATAATAATGAGGTATGCATAGGATTAAATTTTGAAAAATAGAGACAAACACAGAATAAAAGAAAACTGCCTGTAAAAAAAAAAGAAAGAAAGAAAAAAGAAACTTCTACAGCTGAAAAAGTTAACAGCTGAAATTAAGAACTAAAGAAGGAGTGTATCAGCACACTAGATCAACATAACGTAGAAATATTAAAATGGAAAATCAGAGGTTAAATATTCCTCTATTTAGAAATGCTGGTCCTATGGTAAGTGCCTGGTTAATAATGCTATATAACAAAAGTTCCCCCAAAACTTAGTAGTTGAAGGAATTTAGTTTTAATTTTGCTCATGATTTCCCGGGTCAGTAAGTTGGGAAAGACTCAACTTGGCAGTTCTATCTTTGGGGTTTCTCATGTGGTTGCGTTTAGATGTCATCGGGGACTGACATCTCTAAAGGTTTGACTGAACTGTGGTTATGTAAGGAAATCCCCAGTATTTTTGTTGTTGTTGGGAGGGAGGGATAAAGGAGCATCATGTCTGCAACCTAATCCAGAAAGATTTTACATACTCAGGGAAAAACAGGGCAGGAGAGGGACAAATAAGGAGAGAAAGGGAAAGCTAGAGCAAGAGAGAGAGAAAAGAAAGAAAGGATTAAAGCAAACTACTAATCTAACATTTGGGGAATCCAGATGAATTTCAGAGAGAATTCATTCCTAGAAAACCTTCACTAAAGGAAATACTAATAATATCAAACCCATAAAATGCCTAGGAGAAAACCTAGTTAAAGATGTGCAACACATCTGAGAGAAAGTCAAGACCTAACTGAATGAAGGGATATATTTTGTCAGTGAATTGGGAAACTCAACGTTGTCAAAGTGAGTCATTCTCAAGTTTATACACAGATTAAATCTAACCTCAATCAAATTCCCTTGTGCTTTTGTATGTCGGAAACATGACAAGCTGATTCAAAATTTACATTACTGTTCAGTCACTTAGTCGTGTCTGACTCTTTGTGACCCCAAGAACTGCAGCACACCAGGCTTACGTGTCCATCATCAACTCCTGGAGCTTGCTCAAACTCATGTCCTTTGAGTCAGTGATGCCATCCAACCATCTCATCCTCTGTCATCCCCTTCTCCTCCTGCCTTCAGTCTTTCCTAGCATCAGGGTCTTTTCTAGTGAGTCAGCTCTTCGCATCAGGTGGCCAAAGTATTGGAGCTTCAGCTCAATAATATATACAAATTACAAAAACCAAGACTGACCAAAGTAGTTGGCAAGAAAAGCAACAACATAACTTCTCTAAATTAAAGTTGCCCAGACTTACTATGTGTGCTTAGTCACTCAGTCGTGTCCAACTCTTTATGACCCGATAGACTATAGCACTCTGTCCACAGGGATTCTCCAGGCAAGAATACTAGAGTGGGTTGCCATGCTCTTCTCCAGGGGATCTTCCCAACCCAGGGATCAAACCCAGGTTCTCCGCCTTTCAGGCAAATTCTTTACTCTCTGAGACACCAGGGAAGGTTCAAGACTTACCATAAAATTACAATAATTAAGAAAATGTGGTACAGGTGCAAGGAGAGAAAAAAGATACAATGGAACAGAATAGAGAGTCTAAACAATGTATTCAGACATATGTGCCCTTTTGCTTATCATAAAGGTGGCACTGCAGGGGGGAATAGTCTTGCAGAAAAAAGATTTTGAGTCAACTGGATACCCATATGAAAACAGGACACTTGACCCTTATCCTACACAGATGTCAATCCTGGAAGCAATGTACAATTACATGCAGAAAAAAAGTAATTACACTTCCGGGAGATACTCTCAGGGAACATTTTTGTAATTTTGGAGTAGACAAAGTTCATTTTAGAAGAATATAAGGAGTTCTAGGGACTGGATCAGTGGACTAGTCCAAAACTGAGACAGAAGTACGTCAAGGCTGTATATTGTCACTCTGCTTATTTAACTTATATGCAGAGTACATCATGTGAAATGCTGGGCTGGATGAAGCACAGACTGGGGTCAAGATTGCTGGGACAAATATCAATAACCTGATATATACAGATGACACCACCCTTATGGCAGAAAGTGAGGAGAAATTAAAGAGCCTCTTGATGAAACTGAAAGAGGAGAGTGAAACTGTTGGCTTAAAACTCAACATTCAAAGAACTAATAACATGGCATCTGGTCCCATCACTTTATGGCAAAAAGATGGGGAAACGGACAGACTTTATTTTCTTGGACTCCAAAATCACTAAAGATTATGTCCACAGCCATGAAATTAAAAGATGCTTGCTGCTTGGAAGAAAAGCTATGACCAATCTAGTCAACATATTGAAAAGCAGAGACATTACTGACAAAGGCCCATCTAGTCAAAGCTATGATTTTTCCAGTAATCATGTATGGATGTGAGAGTTGGACCATAAAGAAACCTGAATGCTGAAATAATTGAAGCTTTTGAAATGTGGTGTTGGAGAAGACTCTTGACAGTCCCTTGGATGGCAATGAGTTCTGACCAGTCAATCCTAAAGGAAATCAGTCCTGAATATTCACTGGAAGAACTGATGCTGAAGCTGAAGCTCCAATACTTTGGCTACATGATGGGAAGAACTGACTCATTGGAAAAGACCCTGAAGCTGAGAAAGTTTGAAGGCAGGAGGAGGACGACAGAGAATCAGATGACTGGATGGCTTCACTGACTCAACGGATATGAGCTTGATCAAAATCCAGGAGATGGTGAAGGACAGGAAAGCTTGGCATGCTGCAGTCCATGGGGTTGCAAAGAGTCAGACATGACTGAGCAATGGAACGGAACTGACTGACTGAAAGAGCACTACATGGACAGAAGAAAAGTTGATGAGTCAAACCTAAGATGAGTAACCTGGCTCATTGAAGTACAGCATACCATTAAGGAAATAAAAATATAAGGCCAAGAATTAAACACACAAAAATCATAATAAATACTTTTGCCAAAAGTCATCATCATGATAATTTGCACCATTGTATTTGTAATAGTCAAGAACTGGAAATAAACTCAAATCTCTGCCATTAGTTGAATGGTTAAACACAGGGTCATGTGATCATTCAAAGGAATACTCTATAATAATAAAAATGAATGAAATGTTGCCATAAACAACATCATGAGTGAATCTCAAACACATTTGGAGTCAAAGAAATTAGACACAAAAGAAAACATACTGTATGCTTTTACATAACGTTCAAACACTGGGAAAATATTCTATGGCAGTACAGTTCTTAGGTAAGCAGTCTTCCCTGGAGAGGAGGACACAGCTATTGGGAGGCAACAGTGATTCTGTGGTGCTGTGAATGTTCTCTTTGTAGATCTAGGTTGGAGAACTTGACCTAGGTATACACTTATTGTTTGTACTTTGTTCCCAATTATTATCCTTAAATAATAATGTTTCATAAAAAATAGTATTCATCTAGGTGTTTCTTTCCCTAACATAGCACTTCTTAGCATTTCTTAGCACTTCTTTCCCCTGAAAAAATGAGTGAAGAATGGGAATGCTATGGAGCAGGACCTTACAGAGCCTTCTCAGGACAGACCACCCTCATGTCCTCCACCTGCCTCTGTTTGTAGAAAAACTTAGCTAAAGAATAAATTTGATCACAGAAATGAAAAAACAAATCAGAAACAAAGGAAAACATTCAAATAGGACAAAATAATAATAGTTTATCCCTAAACAAATTCAAGGACCTTTAGTTCCTTCTCATGGGCTATAGATAACATTCTGAGCCATATCTTTTCAGCTATTTTGCAGATACTGAAATCCCAAACAGGTGGTAGCAATCAGTTACATGATGACCAGACTAGTGGGGTGCCATTTCCTTCTCCAGAGGATCTTCCCACCCCAGGGATCAAACCCGAGACTCTTGCATTGCAGGCAGGTTCTTTACCATCTGAGCCAACAGGGAAGTTCATGATCTTCATCTTACACAATTCCAAGATCGGCCTCAAGGAAATGGGAACAGACCGATACTAGAACTGATGATTAACTGTATTTCAAACAACAAAGGTGACACTGACCAGACCTATTTCAAGATGATTGTCAGAGCTAGCTGTGCTATTCTGCAGGTAAACTGTCCCCAACTTCCGCCTGTGCACTCCTGAAATTCCCATTTAAAAACATTCACCCTTGATCATCAAGAAGGAGCTGGTTCTTTGGTACATTAGTCTTCTGTCTCCCCAGAATTGCTGTTTTCCTCAACAAAGCTGTCTTTAATTTTACCCCACACTTGTCTCTCAGTGTTGGATTCTTGAGTAATGAGCAGGTGAAACCCGAGTTCAGTAACAAGATTAAACATTTCACTACAGAATATCTTTCTTTTTAAGCCTGTTTCCCCTTACTCTCTGCACTGGAGAAATTTCACTCCAGGAGCATCCTAAGTATAGTAGCCCTTCCCTCTCTTACCTGAGCAGATCACAGAGGCTGTGTTGCCATGGGAACAGTCAGGAACACCCAGGGCAGTCACAGGGCATTTCCACAGGAAGGACTCAGTCCCTGAGCAGTGAAATCGGGCTTTCCAGAGTTGATCACTTCCTTCTGCTCCGTTTGGGGTGGAGATGGCGACTCCACAGCCGAGCTGACGACAGACAACATTGGCATTGGCCAGACTCCAGTGGGAGGCACAGAGCGCTCTCCATCGTCCAGAAATGTTCATCTCCACCTGCCCCTCACACTGAGAGGAGCCATTTGTCACAAGCCGGACATCTGTGTACACTGATAGAAACAGACGGGATTTCAGAAAAATCTTATTTCTTTTTTAGCTTGAAGTGAGTGTACATAGAGGCTAAATCCTGGGGTGCATCTCACCTGAACAGACAACCTGAACAGCTCCACTGTGGTGACACGTGCCCCCTGGACAGGGCACTCTGGGGCACCACCAGAGCGTAGGCTCCTCCCCCTCACACCTGAACTCTTCAGCCCAGACCTGGCCATCAGACTCTCTGAAGGGTACGTGTCCCAGGACAGACACAGCCTTGCCACACCCCAGCTCTGCACAGATGACCTGGGCAGTGGGGAGTGTGAAGTTTCCATCAGATACTGGGATCCAGGCTTCTCCAGAATGCACTTCTACTCGCCCTGAGCAGGCTCCATCTCCTCCAGCCAGACGCACAAATCCTAAGAGAAACAAAGAACAACAAACCCAGTGAGTGTTCATGAACCTGGCTGGACAATTGGAAACAACACCTCACAGGCAATGGTGGGAAAGCTTTTCTTTCCAACAGTGGAATAAGGGGATAAGAAGAGAGAATTTGACTGTCATTGTCAAATTGCATTTTCATGAGCAAGTTTCTGAAGAGATTCCCAGAAGGATTGCAGGGTCAGTTTGGAAGGGCTGAATCCCAAGAATATATATTGGTTAGGAATATTAATTCCTATCTGGGGGTCTGGAAACTTCAAGGCCCCAAGAAACTGCCAAGTGGTAAACATTCAAACTTGAGTGCATAGCTGAACTAACTGAGAGTGAAAAAAGATCCTGGGATTCGAGAGGTTAGAGGCCTAAGAGCCAGAGAAGTTTAGAAGGTCATCCTGAAATTTCTGGGCCTAGAATTTTGGGCAGTTTTCTCTGAGCCAATATTCAAGTCACTGGGGATGGGAACATCATGTGGGCTGGATCTGAGTACAGGCATTAGGTCACAATTAGGAACCTAATTGTGAAAGAAGTTGTTCACAGGTAAGTTTGAAAATGACGAAAACTCAGAGAGTCATAGGAGAGGGAGGGAATGATCCTAGCCATCTTTCTTAAAAACCTAGGATTTATGAACACACCTGGAAGAAAGTGAAGTCTCAGTGGGATTATGCAAGAGAACTGAGTTAGTNTTACATGATGACCAGACTAGTGGGGTGCCATTTCCTTCTCCAGAGGATCTTCCCAACCCAGGGATCAAACCCGAGACTCTTGCATTGCAGGCAGGTTCTTTACCATCTGAGCCAACAGGGAAGTTCATGATCTTCATCTTACACAATTCCAAGATCGGCCTCAAGGAAATGGGAACAGACCGATACTAGAACTGATGATTAACTGTATTTCAAACAACAAAGGTGACACTGACCAGACCTATTTCAAGATGATTGTCAGAGCTAGCTGTGCTATTCTGCAGGTAAACTGTCCCCAACTTCCGCCTGTGCACTCCTGAAATTCCCATTTAAAAACATTCACCCTTGATCATCAAGAAGGAGCTGGTTCTTTGGTACATTAGTCTTCTGTCTCCCCAGAATTGCTGTTTTCCTCAACAAAGCTGTCTTTAATTTTACCCCACACTTGTCTCTCAGTGTTGGATTCTTGAGTAATGAGCAGGTGAAACCCGAGTTCAGTAACAAGATTAAACATTTCACTACAGAATATCTTTCTTTTTAAGCCTGTTTCCCCTTACTCTCTGCACTGGAGAAATTTCACTCCAGGAGCATCCTAAGTATAGTAGCCCTTCCCTCTCTTACCTGAGCAGATCACAGAGGCTGTGTTGCCATGGGAACAGTCAGGAACACCCAGGGCAGTCACAGGGCATTTCCACAGGAAGGACTCAGTCCCTGAGCAGTGAAATCGGGCTTTCCAGAGTTGATCACTTCCTTCTGCTCCGTTTGGGGTGGAGATGGCGACTCCACAGCCGAGCTGACGACAGACAACATTGGCATTGGCCAGACTCCAGTGGGAGGCACAGAGCGCTCTCCATCGTCCAGAAATGTTCATCTCCACCTGCCCCTCACACTGAGAGGAGCCATTTGTCACAAGCCGGACATCTGTGTACACTGATAGAAACAGACGGGATTTCAGAAAAATCTTATTTCTTTTTTAGCTTGAAGTGAGTGTACATAGAGGCTAAATCCTGGGGTGCATCTCACCTGAACAGACAACCTGAACAGCTCCACTGTGGTGACACGTGCCCCCTGGACAGGGCACTCTGGGGCACCACCAGAGCGTAGGCTCCTCCCCCTCACACCTGAACTCTTCAGCCCAGACCTGGCCATCGGACTCTCTGAAGGGTACTTGTCCCAGGACAGACACAGCCTTGCCACACCCCAGCTCTGCACAGATGACCTGGGCAGTGGGGAGTGTGAAGTTTCCATCAGATACTGGGATCCAGGCTTCTCCAGAATGCACTTCTACTCGCCCTGAGCAGGCTCCATCTCCTCCAGCCAGACGCACAAATCCTAAGAGAAACAAAGAACAACAAACCCAGTGAGTGTTCATGAACCTGGCTGGACAATTGGAAACAACACCTCACAGGCAATGGTGGGAAAGCTTTTCTTTCCAACAGTGGAATAAGGGGATAAGAAGAGAGAATTTGACTGTCATTGTCAAATTGCATTTTCATGAGCAAGTTTCTGAAGAGATTCCCAGAAGGATTGCAGGGTCAGTTTGGAAGGGCTGAATCCCAAGAATATATATTGGTTAGGAATATTAATTCCTATCTGGGGGTCTGGAAACTTCAAGGCCCCAAGAAACTGCCAAGTGGTAAACATTCAAACTTGAGTGCATAGCTGAACTAACTGAGAGTGAAAAAAGATCCTGGGATTCGAGAGGTTAGAGGCCTAAGAGCCAGAGAAGTTTAGAAGGTCATCCTGAAATTTCTGGGCCTAGAATTTTGGGCAGTTTTCTCTGAGCCAATATTCAAGTCACTGGGGATGGGAACATCATGTGGGCTGGATCTGAGTACAGGCATTAGGTCACAATTAGGAACCTAATTGTGAAAGAAGTTGTTCACAGGTAAGTTTGAAAATGACGAAAACTCAGAGAGTCATAGGAGAGGGAGGGAATGATCCTAGCCATCTTTCTTAAAAACCTAGGATTTATGAACACACCTGGAAGAAAGTGAAGTCTCAGTGGGATTATGCAAGAGAACTGAGTTAGTTGATTACTTCATCCTAGACATGAGATTCTTAGCAAATGTGAAGGAGTGATGAGAATTTAATGTATTCAGAGGAAAACAACAGAATGGGAAAGACTAGAGATCTCTTCAAGAAAATTAGAGATACCACGGGAACATTTCATGAAAGATGGGCTCGATAAAGGACACAAATGGTATGGACCTAACAGAAGCAGAAGATATTAAGAAGAGGTGGCAAGAATACACAGAAGAACTGATGCTTTTGAGCTGTGGTGTTGGAGAAGACTCTTGAGAGTCCCTTGGACTGCAAGGAGATCCAACCAGTCCATTCTAAAGGAGATCAGCCCTGGGATTTCTTTGGAGGGAATGATGCTGAAGCTGAAGCTCCAGTACTTTGGCCACCTCATCTGAAGTTTGACTCATTGGAAAAGACTCTGATGCTGGGAGGGATTGGGGGCAGGAAAGAAGGGGACGACAGAGGATGAGATGGCTGGATGGCATCACCGACTTGATGAACATGAGTTTGAGTGAATTCCTGGAGTTGGTGATGGACAGGGAGGCCTGGCGTGCTGCAATTCATGGGGTCGCAAAGATCGGACACAACTGAGCGACTGAACTGAACTGAATGGAACCCTATCTATATGCCAACTGCATATTCCTTTCCTATTTGGATTTCTGAGATAGAAGCCAGCAAGCTACGAAAAAGGAGAGTGAGAGGAAGATAGCAGAGAGCAAACAAGTCGTATATATTTTAGAGATTTCTAAATTGCAAAAGCCTCAATAGTGATGAAACATAGATTTGGAAACCAAATACTTGTTCCACAAGATTTTAACATATTTTATCCCCTGTGCTTCTCCCATTTGCCACCTAACACTGCTACCCCTTCCCCATCCCCCCAATGCAGAAAAGAAGAAACAATCTTAAGAGCTACAAATAGATGGAAAGGACACTCCGAAAGTGAAGAACTTCTGTAGGGAGTGAGGTGAGGTGAGTGGTAGGTTAAATGGGGAGTGGATGAAGTATGAGAGAGAGAGACCAAGGAAAAGACTCGTGATCATGATTTCATCCTTCAGGGACCATATTTGGGCAGAGAAAAGGTAATCCAATGGGAAAAAAGCCCTGAAAATCATAAAGAATAATTTTAAAATAATTTGCCTGGTTTGAGTGTGCTCATGGTTATGTATGTAATGGTGGAATTTGTCCTGGTAAAGGACTCTGATTGCCTGAGTATGTGAACTTTGAAGTCTCAAAAAGAATGATGTAACAAAATAAAAATCTACTATAGAGAGCAGGAGAGAACAGAAAAGACACCACAGAAATTAAAGAATTGAAGGATTAGCTTGACTACTGATATAAAAATGAATGATGAGGGAGAGGATGCTCTGCTTGCCTTTTGTTATTTATCCACTTCCATCTCCCCAGAGAGGCCCAGGTCAGGACCCCTAGCCTCCTCTGGCTGGGAGTTTGGTCACAGGCTACACATTCTAATTAAAGCATTTTTATTTAACTGGCTGTTTTTGTTGCTCATTCACTCATTCGTGTCCGACTCTTTGTGACCCCATGGACTGCAGCACTCCAGGCTTCCCTGTCTTCACTCTCTCCCTGAGTTTACTCAGACTCATGCCCACTGAGTCAGTGATGCCATCCAAACTACTCAACCTCTGACGTCCCTTTCTTCTCTAGTCTTCAATCTTTCCCAGCCTCAGGGTCTTTTCCAATGAGTCATTTCTTCTTATCATGTGGCCAAAGTATTGGAGCTTCAGCTCCAGCACACATCCTTCCAATGAGTTATTCAGGGTTGATTTCCTTTAAGATTGACTTATTTGATCTCCTTGCTGTCCAAGGGACTCTCCAGAGTCTTTCAGCACCACAGTTCAAAAGCATCAATTCTTCAGCGCTCAGCCTTCTTTATGATCCAACTCTCACATCCATACATAACTACTGGATAAAAAAAACATAGCTTTGACTATACAGACATTTGTCACAAAGTAATGTCTCTGCTTTTTAAAATGCTGTCTAGGTTTGTCAAAGCTTTTCTTCCAAGGAGCAAGCGTCTTTTAATTTCATGGCTGTAGTCACAGTCTGCAGTGATTTTGGAGCCCAAGAAAATAAAGTCTGTGGCTGTTTCCATTTTTTCCTCATCTCTTTGCCATGAAGTGATGGGACTGGATGCCATGATATTAGTTTTTTGAATGTGGAGTTTGAAGCCAGCTTTTTCACTCTTCTCTTCCACTTTTATCAAGAGGCTCTCCTCTGTTCCTCTTTACTTTCTGCCATTATAGTGGTGTCATCTGCATATCTGAGGTTATTGATATTGTTATATTAATTCTATGAGGTTAAAAATTTAGAAAGAACAAGAAAAAGGTATTTCTTGTATTCTGTTTTATATATCCTGATACATGTGAAATATTCAAATATATGCTGAATAATCAATAAAGTCTTATACATATCAGGATAGAGACTTCTGAGATATAGTATATCTTTTTTTATTTTCTACTTGATTTTAAAATTTACATGGAAGAATAAGTGTGTGATAATTCCAAGAAAATTATTAAATAGAAGGCCGATATGAGTAAAGATATTAAATATAGTAAAGACATATCCTTGTCTGGTCTCTTGCTGTGTACACATCCTGTGTCCTTAGGCACACATAGCATCCTTCACACCACACCTGGCCACTCAGTGCTGCTCAGAGAACCTCACACTTGTCTTCATCAGCTCCCATTGCCATTCGCCTTCCTCCCAGCTACTATAAAACCTTTTCCACCTTCTTCAAACATTATATTTGTCCACTTACTCCAAATAAGCCCACAAATGCAATTCTCTTATATCATTGAAGTCATCAAATATAAACTATATAATCTCTTAACATAAAACACAGAAATTCAAGTTTTATTACCTCCACCTTTGACTTGTCAGTGCATGGCTAAGTGTTCCTCCAAAGTTTGCGTTTATACAGATATTTTAAAGGAAAAATTTAAGAGAGGGACTTTTCTAGTAACAATGGAAGAATATATGACTCACAGCATTCCATCAACAATTCTCTACCATCAAAGAACTATGAATATTTATGTCTAAATTTGCAAAGGAAACTTGAATCTGGCACAAATCCATAAGAATCTCTGGTCTGTTAAATGATAACCCCTGTAGGGATACCCTCTATACATGTAAATGATATCCTCCTATAGTAGGAATAGACTCCACTCATACTAACTTAGTGCAAAATAATGTCTCACACTGTCTGTACAGAAACAACTCCACCCAGGAAAGCACATCCTCATTTTTTGCCCTCCCACTCATAGCCTTCCTGTGCAAAGGGAGTGTGTATGTGGTTGTTAGCAAATGCTTCACCCTTACAAAAAGTGAATTATGAAAAAAAAAATGATGAGGATTTATTTTAACTGGGAGAATAAATAAAGCTATTTTAGTGTCAGGTAAGACCACTGGAAAAGAAAAGAATAGCAGAGGCTTGTAAGAGGAAAGTATATGAAGTTCATTGCTCACAGCTACAGGGCACTCACGGAGGATGGGTAGTTGTCTCAGTCCTCTCTAGCTCACCGGTCCCCTATTGTCCCTCTGATCAGACACCAGCTTTCTTGGAACTTTCCATTCTCCCAGCTGGTGGGCAATGAACTGACCATACCTGAGCAGATGACTCCTGCATCCTGGCTATGATCGCAGTAGTGCTTCCCCCAACCCCAGGAAGGGCACCTCCACACGTGGGACTCCTTTCCTGTGCACTTCACGTTGCCCAGCCAAATGGGCCCTGATCCCTCCCCAAAGGAAGAAGGGAGAGTGTCTTCCAGGGCTTTTCCACAGCCCAGTTGTCTGCACACCACGCGGGCATCGTCCAGGTCCCAGCTGTAATCACAGATGGTGCCCCAGGAACCCTGGTCAAGGATCTCCACTCTCCCGGCGCAGGGGCCGCTCCCTTCCACGAGGCGGAGCTCTCTGCTACCTGAGGAGAGAGAAACGGGACACGGGGCCTTGACCTAGAGAATGAGAAGGGTCCTCTGTCCTGTGGGACCCTCACCTGAGCAGTAGGAGGCGCTCTCTTCTGAGGCTGCAGACCCTGCTGGTTCTGATATGGAGTCTTTGCACTCGTGCAGAAGGCAATGACAACCCACTCCAGTACTCTTGCCTGGACAATCCCATGGACAGAGGAGCCTGGTAGGCTGCAGTCCATGGGGACGCTAAGAGTCGGACACAATTGAAGTGACTTGGCGGCGGCAGCAGCTGCAGGATTGCACTGGGGCAGCAGCTGGGTCTGGTTTCTTATAGCAGTGGCAAGATAATTAATAAGGTTGAAAAGTAGGAGGAAAGGATTAAAAAAAAAAAAGTAGGTAAAGAAAGGTTAAATAATGTCTAACAGTGCTGCACTTTAAGTAGATAATGAAGTAGAGAATTAAACCTAAAATTTTCCACTTCCAGGGAGAACGGAGTTCACAGCAGGCCAATGTATCTTGCTGGGTCTTTAAGGTACAACTTTAAAAGCTGCAAAATTTTAAGAAACAGTGAATGTATTCAACATTTGTTAACACAACATGGACTGAATATGCTAAACTTCTAAAGAGTGGAGATTATTTCAATGTTAGTCCAGGATCTATAGCTTCTTTTTCTCTGTGGGAATTTGCCAGTTCATTGCATAATTTAATGATTCAGAATCTGGGCTCAGACAAGCAGAGGACTACTGTTGTGACAGGAAGCCAGCATAATTTGGGGATTACCTGGTGCTGGAGAGACAAAATTAGAGTCTTGAGAGCCTCTTTCACACAGCAGGTTTTCTCCTCAAATATTTGCCCAGTATATCAGCTGTGAAGGGCAGGAAGCTAGAGAACTATATAAAAAAACTTGGAAATCAGAGTCTTTTTCATTATTTTGAGTACTTAGCTACCAAAGAATCTAGGTTCTGAACTGAAATCTCTGAAAGCCTATGTCATAGGGACAGAGAAATCAGAGGTGGACTGAGTGCTACCAAAACTGCAACCCGTACTTGTTACAGCTCAGTTTTAGGTTATATTTAGATGTTTGGGGAATGCACACCCCTCCCTACCTGCCTAGGAAAACAAAGGGTAAAACCTTTCAGGTGTTAGAAAATGTATCAGGAGTATCTTACTTTTTCATACGTAATTTATAGCATCCAATAAAAAATGACATGACATTTGACATGCTAGGATAACATGACAAATGACCAAAGTGATAAAAGATGAGAGAATGCAGAGACACACATGATAGAAATGCTGGACTCAGCAAATAAGGGTTTTAACTACAATCAATGTATTTAGGGGGAAAGAGAGAAGAAGAGAATAGACAAGTAAAAGATGGGAAAAAAAACAATCATAAATAAATAAAAATATCTAAGGAACTATTGCCAACCTAAAATAAAATATCTAGGTTTAAAAAGTGAATGAATAAGTTAAAAGAATTTTATATAGAACTTAGAATATAGTGATTTAGAGCAGTCTGGTGACTGCAGCCATGAAATTAAAAGACGCTTACTCCAGGGAAGAAAAGTTATGACCAACCTAGACAGCATATTCAAAAGCAGAGACATTACTTTGCCAACTAAGGTCCGTCTAGTCAAGGCTATGGTTTCTTGTGGTCATGTATGGATGTGAGAGTTGGACTGTGAAGAAGGCTGAGCGCCAAAGAATTGATGCTTTTGAGCTGTGGTGTTGGAGAAGATTCTTGAGAGTCCCTTGGACTGCAAGGAGATTCAACCAGTCCATTCTGAAGGAGATCAGCCCTGGGATTTCTTTGGAAGGAATGATGCTAAAGCTGATACTTCAGTATTTTGGCCACCTCATATGAAGAGTTGACTCATTGGAAAAGACTCTGATGCTGGGAGGGATTGGGGGCGGGAGGAGAAGGGGACGACAGAGGATGAGATGGCTGGATGGCATCACGGACTCGATGGACGTGAATCTGAGTGAACTCAGGGAGATGGTGATAGACAGGGAGGCCTGCCGTGCTGTGATTCATGGGGTCACAAAGAGTCAGATTCGANGTCTAGCGGTTTTCCCTACTTTCTTCAATTTTAGTCTGAATTTGGTAATACGGAATTCATAATCTGAGCCACAGTCAGCTCCTGGTCTTGTTTTTGTTGACTGTATAGAGCTTCTCCATCTTTGGCTGCAAAGAATATAATCAGTCTGATTTTGGTGTTGACTGTCTGGTGATGCCCATGTGTAGAGTCTTCTCCTGTGTTGTTGGAAGAGGGTGTTTGCTATGACCAGTGCGTTTTCTTGGCAAAACTCTATTAGTCTTTGCCCTGCTTCATTCCGCATTCCAAGGCCAAATTTGCTTGTTACTCCAGGTGTTTCTTGACTTCCTACTTTTGCATTCCAATCCCCTATAATGAAAAGGAGATCATTTTTGGGTGTTAGTTCTAAAATGTTTTGTAGGTCTTCATAGAGCCATTCAACTTCAGCTTCTTCAGCGTTACTGGTTAGTGGGTGGTAAATATCACAGAACATGTAGAGGTAATTAGAATCAGTACTAAGAATCAGTAGAGTCTGCTTTCCCAAATAGGTTTTGTAAACATACAGTATTATCAAAGATGACAATAGGTGTTCCCTGAGAAATAAAGTTTCATGACCACATATATTTGGGAAATCCTGAATGTACATTTTTCTGTTTTGGGAGAATGTTGACACATGTGACTCTATTGAAGACCTGAGAGATGCTATAGGAAAGAAGTCTGTTTATCTTGTTTACCCTAGGGATTCCTCATATTTTACCTGGAACACAAGTTAAGATAGCCTTCCTTAGAATGTGGTTTGAAAAATGAAACATTGTTTTAACTACTCCACCAGTATCTACTCAGATCTGCTATTGTTATCATCATCTTAATCTTCATCATGGTCACCATTGCAAAATGTTATTCAGTGATCTTGATTAATCGCCATGCAGAGAGAATTACATACATAAGTCTTGTATTATTCAAGTTTACAACTTAAGACTGCCAGTCAAACCTGTACACATGTCTACAAAGCATCAAGACAGTAATTAAAGNAGGACAGTAATTAAAGCACTAAGCCAGATGTGGCACATATCCGCTTAGGTTACAGGGTTCATGTTTAGTTAGAAATAGAGAGATGCCATTCTTGAACTGAAAGTCTCAGAAGGCCATTATCTAGCTACTAGCTCTCTTTGGGGAAGATACATAGAAGTGTTTAAATAATGGCAAGGCTTCTTGGGCAGAGGGTAGGAAGAATATCTCAGGCACAGCATGCTGCATTAGTTAAAAAAAAGAGGTAACAGAAACAGCAACAGGGAGCCCTAACACAAATGAGGGATTTGGGGAGGGGAAGTAGGACCGAGTTGAGAGTGCAATGAAAATAAAACAAGGTCAAAACAAACTGGGCCAGCTTTGAAAAATGAAAGTGAAAAGTGTTGGTTGCTCAGTCATGTCCAACTCTTTGCAACCCCATGGACTGTAGCCCACCAGTCTCCTATGTCCATGGAATTCTCCAGGCAAGAACACTGGAGTGGGTAGCCATTCCCTTCTCCAGGGCATCTTCCTACCCAGGGATTGAACCTGGGTCTCCTGCACTGCAGGCAGATTCTTTAACATCTGAGTCACCAGGGAGACCCAGGAAAGGCCTAGGAGGGCTTTATTTGTGGTCATTTGCAGGATTGTATGATTAAATATATTTCTGTTGTTGAATCACTCAGTTGTGCCCAAAGCTTTGTGACCTCATGGACTGCAGCACGCCAGGCTTCCCTGTCCATCACCATCTCCTGGAGTTTGCTCAAACTCACATCCATTGAATTGGTGGTGCCATCCTACCATCTCATCTGCTGTTGTTCCCTTTTCATCTTGCCTTCAATATTTGCCAGTATCAGGGTCTTTTCCAATGAGGTGGCTCTTTGCATCATGTGGCCAAGGTATTGGAGCTTCAGCTTCAGCATCAGTCCTTCCAATGAATATTCAGGGTTGGTTTCCTTTAGGACTGACTGGCTTGATCTCCTTCCTGTCCAAGCGGTTCTCAAGAGTCTTTTCCAGTACCACAGTTTGAAAGCGTAAATTCTTTGACACTCGGCCTTCTTTTTGGTCCAATCCATACATGACTACTGGAAAAATAATAGCTTTGACTATACAGACCTTTGTCAGTAAAGTAATGTCTCTGCTTTTTAATACATTGTCTAGGTTTGTCATAGCTTTTCTTCTTAGCAAGTATCTTTCAGTTTCATGACTATACCCTCTGTCCACAGCGATTTTGGAGTCCAAGAAAATAAAGTCTGTCACTGTTTCTATTTTTCCCCATCTCTCTAGTTCTTCCCTTTCTGCCTCTGGGGTCATGTTATCTTCATATCTTAAGTTATTGATATTTCTTTCAGCAATCTTGATTCCAGCTTCTGATTCATCCAGCCCAGCATTTTGCATCATGTACTCTGCATATAAGTTAAATAACCAGGGTGACAATATACAGCCTTAATATATTCCTTTCCCAATTTTGAACCAGTCTGTTGTTCCACGTCTGGTTATAATTGTTGCTTCTTGACCTGCATACAGGTTTCTCAGGAGGCAAGTAAAGTGGTCTGGTATTCCCATCTCTTTTAAGAATTTTCCACAGTTTGATGTGATCCACACAGTCAAAGACTTTAGCATAGTCAATGAAGCAGAAGTAGATGTTTTTCTAGAATTCTTTTCCTTTTTCTATGACCCAACAGATGTTGGCAATTTGATCTCTGGTTTCTCTGCCTTTTCTAAACCCAGCTTGAACATCTGGAAATGGTTGATGTACTGTTGACGCCTAGCTTGAAAGATTTTGAGCACTGCCTTGCCAGATTGTGAAATGAGCACAATTGTATTGGCATTACCCTTCTTTAGGATTGGAATGAAAACNAACATTCTTTGGCATTACCCTTCTTTAGGATTGGAATGAAAACACCTTTTCCAGTACTGTGACCACTGCTGAGTTTTCCAAATTTCCTGGCATACTGAATGCAGTACTTTCACAACATCATATTTTAGAATTTGAAATAGCTCAGTTGGAATTCCATCACCTCCACTAGCTTTGTTCATAGTGATGCTTCCTAAGGCACACTTGACTTCACACTCCAGGTTGTCTGGCTCTAGGTGAGTGGTCACACTATCTTGATTATCTGGGTCATTAAGATCTTTTTTTGGTATAGGTCTTCCATGTATTCTTGTCACCTCTTCTTAATATCTTCTGCATCTGTTAGATCCATAGCATTTCTGTCCTTAATTGTGCCCATCTTTGCATAATATATTGCACAAAAATATATTTTATACACATTAATATTTAGCTTTCTCACCAGAATGATACCACCTAGCTTGCCTTAATTATATCACTGTTGTTACGAGAGTAAAACTGTTCAGTTTTGTGGGTGAATAGAGAATGAGCAGATCATTCAGGGCCTGGCAGGCTACAGTCCATGGGGTTACAAATGTTTGGACATGACTGAGTGACTGAGCGCAACAATGCACAGCACACATTAATATTTTATTTTTTAACAATGAAATATGTGTTGCAGTAAAAGGAAATTATTGATTCAACTTGCTTTGCTTTAAAATAGGCATTAAATGTACAAGCTACTTTGGATAGGCTTTAATTTTTCCACTATAGAGTTATCGGTTACTATTAAGCTTATAATTTGAGAAAGACAATGTCAGCACTGAACTTAAGCAAAAGGCAGGTTTCTAAAAAATCTCCCCATTTTATCCTTAGAACCACCATTTTATTCATTTATTTACTTGTATACCTGAGGTACTGCTTTTGAAATTGAATGTGTGAACTAAAATATTTGAGATTGTAGAGAAAATCTTTCTATTTCGGAATGTTCTAGGTATCACTCCTATCCATGGAGGACCAAGAATTATCCAACCAAAAGATGAAAGTACTGCACTTTAAACGGACCTGGTTTTCCCAGTGAAGGTCAAGTTCTGGACTGAAACCTCTACTGGCAAGATGCCCAAGGACTGGGTGATGCTCCAAGAGTATGGACGAGAAAGGATCAATATGCCACAGTGCCTGCAGGACCTCTCTGGAGATCCGGTGCTTGGGGCTCCATCCTCGGGAAACACAGATACAGGATAGCGGGGCTTCCAGTGTACTCCTGGGAGAAACTGCTGGAGAATTCGTCTATGAGAAAAAAAACTCGCTCCTTGAAGGACTTTGCTCCAAGTTAAAAACAAAACAAAAAAATGACATATTTTTCAAAGAAGTACTTTTTACTTAGAATTGCTAAAACTATGTTTAAAGGCATCTAGCTTTCTATGTATAAAAGATAGTTTTAGATAAAGAAAATTATAGAACTCAGAACAGTAATATTGGGTAATTCCCTGTATCCATCAATTTTTTAATCGTAAAAGAAATTCAGAATATGTGATTGAAATGTTGTGTAGTTTTATTTGTTTGTTTTACTGAAAGGATTGCTTTTCCCTTAACCAAGTGGGTGCTGGTGATCTTGAACCATGATATAGTGTGGACAGTATTTGTGACCTTGCACAGCCTCTGGGAATGCCTGTCAGATTGTCGGATTTAAGTTAGACCAAGAGGATGTATGGATGTACAGTGTGTGTGTGTGTGTGTGTGTGTGTGTGTGTGTGTAGGGGTAAGACGGAGGTTTAGTTTAGGCTAATGCTTTGCTGCTAATCACACTCATAGTGTCTCTAGAGCACTTTGAAGAGTCATAGAGTCTATGAAAGAGATGTAATATTCCGTATTCTAAGTCTCTAGCTAAAATTACCTATATTGCTTTTAAGTTTTTATTGTTTGAGAATTTGAAATGAAAATAAGTTATATAATAAAATATGCTTCTTCTTTATTCATTGAGATGTCTCTAGAAAAGAGAACCCAGAATGCCAAAACAGTGTCCCATTCCTGTGTGGGGATAATTTATGGGGAAAATTCTCATAGATTCTTACTGGGCTAAAAAGTCTCTTTTACTGACTTCTTATAACTGGTGTAATGTTAAGAAATTATCACCAAATCAGACCGTGCTTCTAACTATTTAAGGAATTTTTTAAAAAGTTTAAAATTTGTTAGTTATTTTTGTCTGTCCTGGGTCCTCATTGCTGCATTCAGTCTTTCTCTAGTTGCAGCAAGTAGGGACTACGCTCTAGTTGTGGTGCACAGGCTTTTCATTGCAGCGGCTTCTCTTGTTGCAGGGCATGGGCTCTAGGGCACGGGAGCTTCAGTACTTTCAGCTCCCTGGCTCTATAGTGTGGACTCAGTAGTTGTGGTACCTGGGCTTAGTTGCTCCATGATCTTCTTGGACTAGGAATCCAATCAGTATCCCCTGCATTGCAACGTGGTCTCTTAACCACTGGACCACAAAAGAAGCTCTTCAAGGAATGTTTTAAATCTAAATAATTAGTCATCTAAAGCTGGAATTATGCTTTTTATTTACTCCTAAATTCTAGCTTCCCTGGTGGCATAGAGGGTAAAGAGTCTACCTGCAATGAGGGAGACCCGGGTTCAATCCCTTGATCAGGAAGATACCCTGGAGTAGGAAATGGCAACCCACTCCAGTACTCTTGCCTGGAAAATCCCATGGACGGACGAACCTGGTGGGCTACAGTCCATGGGGTCGAAAAGAGTTGGACATGATTGAGCAACTTCACTTTCCTTTCTATCTTATTTACATTGATATATTTTTAGTATGATCAAATAAAATTTAGTACAGTGGTTGAAACACAAATATCTTTTCTATAGTATGGGGAAATCTCTTAATGTGAATACATATTATTTTTATAATTCGTGTATTTAGTACTTAAATTATATCCAATTCTCTTCAACTAGTGCCTTTAAAAATGGCCAATGATCCTTTTCTTTAAGCCAAATTCATAATTTCAAAGACACTGTAATTAACAATAATAAGTGAGAATACAGCAATAAGAAATTTCAGTTTTAGCTTTCAATCAAATTAATCCACATGTGAAATTTACATATGAAATCAAAAGATTATGATAGTGTTGATTTAAACCAGAAACAAATTCTATTTCTACTCCAGCTTAATTTGGACCTGCACGATTATTTTTTATCTCTTTCTTCATGTATGGAATGGGCACATGCCTTTGTTGTACAAGAGGCACAGGACTAGAGGAGAATAAATTTTCACTGTGACAGAAATCAGTATCTAGAGATAAACCAACATGTAGGGTGAAAGTTTGAACCGTAAAGTCCTTCTACAAAGATGTAGAAAAGATTAGTATTCAGAGGTCACATCTTGGTAAGAGAAGAGAAGTTGTTTATTTGAAGATGTTTTTAAATGCATATAGTTGATGTTATTGACCAGAAAGGGAGCAAAATATTCTTCCTATCATACTAACTCTTCTAGACCATAAAAATGGCATTTATTATGCTAGAAGTTAGTGAGAATGAACAAAAATAAGCAAATGAATGCCTTTTTTAACAGCAGTGTTAGGCCCATCAACTCTAAGCTGATAGATGCATTCTTTTGCCAAAATAGTATATTCTTAAACTACCAGTCACGAATCAGCATTCTCCCAGTGCAAGACCAAGACTTTAAAAGGTTAGACAGTTGTGAAGGAAGCATTTTGTGCAGGGGACACATCTCAGCAGTAAGGTTAGCAAAGAAGGACCTCTCCCAATAAAAACAAGAAGCATCCTTCTGTTTTGACTATCTAAACTGTCTTTTAGTGCAAAGAGATTGTTACTTGAACTTAATAGGTCTCAATCTTTTCCTGATTACATTTATATTTTTTCTCTTCCTTTTATATAATTTTCAAATGATATGTTGTATAATGAAATCCCTGTGAGTTCATCTAATATTCACTGAATATTTGTATGAGACAATATGAATCAGTTTTCTCAGGTCATTTTTATATGCAAATGCTTCAGTTCATTATGTGTTGATCTACCAGGTCTACCTGAATATGTGTACTTGAAATTGTCATTTCATTTTTAAAAGCAGAATATTTCATTCTCAGGGAAGTGGCTGTAGGAGGCATATGTGCTTGCTATTTGCTAACTTTGTCTTCTTTTAGGTGTGTGATATTTAATTAGAGCTCTTCAGAGAATAATGAAGTGGACACTAGACCCACAGCTCATGGGTGCATTTCATAAAACTTCCGGGAAAATGCTGCTGAATTTTGTGTGGACATCTATCTGGTTCTGGGTGATGTGTGTGCATCTGTTTTGGCATCTTAAAGCAGGATTAATTAAGAAACATTGTTACGAATTTTACCCAAATGTTGGAACTGAATTGGAGTTAAAGTCTTCCTAGAGATACCACCTATGACTTATTAAATATAAATACTATGAATTTTGATGTTCAAAAACTAAATAGGACTTGTTAATTATGCACAATTCCAGCAATATCATAAATTAATTACCACTCACATTTAAGATGTGTGATGGCGACAATATTGTTCAGTGAATTTCATCAGTATCAGTATGCATAGAATACACAGCATTCTTTTTGATATGCAGAATTGAAAAATATATTTATTGCTATGACTCTGTTTGAAATGGTGAGGAACCGTGCATATCAAGTATGCTGGATTCCTTTAGAAATGGCTTCAGCTTCTGTATGAAGGCAGGAAAAAAAAATTAAGCTACTTTTATTGTTTTTGCCTTTACTTTGTTTATGGTGTGTATTCACGAGCACAGAAATCAACTGGAGAGATAAGCATGGGCATTAGCACTGACTCAGCTTCTCAGTACTTGGGAGACACAACTACAAAGGGCTCCCAAGCAAGAAAAGCCCAATACTTCTGTTTGCCAACCTGGGCTCTTTGAATGAAATTCCATCCAAACATGAAATTCTTCATGTTCAACAACTAAATGGGATAGCAAATGTAGTTTACATATGACTTTATGATATTTTTAGATTGTATGCTTTGGCAGAAATTTACATAGTTTTGGATGGATTATTTTTCCAGTTGAAATGTGCTGCTAACAATGTACTTACCTTTGAATGCTATTTTCTATATTGATAGGAGGACACAAAGGTCTCAGGGGAACAACTTTGTGATAAAGAAATTCTTATGTGTGTCACTACAGTTAAACTGCATGATGTAAATATGACTACTGTGTTTAATCACAATCCTGCCATGATGTTTTGAAGTTTTCAAGGGGGACAGGAAGTGTTTTATGACTCTGACTGGGTGACTGGTGGATATTGCAAATTTACATGCCCTCAGGGACTATGAACGATAATTGTCCTTAAAGGTGAAGATCACATGTCCTAAAATCATATAGCATTCTTGATATGTGAGGTATGCTAGTTTTTTTTTTAACTATACATATATAGCAATTAACCAGTAATGTGAAAGTTTTAAAATGCAGTGTATTGCTTTATGCTAAAAGTAAATGAAATCTACTGTCAATTGAAAACTGAATATTATTCCTCTAAATGTGAAAAGCTTCCTTTTCTTCATTCTGCAGTATGAAGTTTTGCACTGTACCCAGAGGTACCAAAAGTGTATTATAGAGAAAGTATATTATAGCAAATATGTGATTCTTTAAATGTTAACATTTGAAAGTAGCCCATCTTAAGCAAAGATGAAGTTCTGTCTTTATAGAAAGTTACTGCCATTTTGGTAGGTAATCAATAAGCCTGAATGGATGCTTGGAATTAATCTGGTGAACTCACCAATGAAAAATTAGCTGATGTTTTTGCAAACAAGTAGAAAGAGGTTCAAACTAGAAATAACAAACCAAGAGGGAAAAAATGCTTTACGACCTTAGTACCTTTAAGTCATACTAATGTCTCAAAAAATATTCTTAACCCATGATTAAGTTCTACATTTCAAGCATCAGTTGAGTCAAGATTCTGAAAAAGAATCATAAGGCTTATAAATGACATTACATTTTAGTTTTCTTTGCCCTCCATGTTCTCTGTGTTTACCTCCTGAATTTTGAAAGAAATAGAGCTGGTTCAGGGATACCTTATAGCCAGAAAGGATAGATGAACCCAACATTAACAGTGAGGGGGTGAATAAATGCACATACTCAGAAGTGAAGTCCCAACTTGCCATAGAGGAAAGATGACTCTTTCGATGAGGTGGGATGATCCCCCAATAACAACTGCTTTGAGAAACCAGAGGGTGAGTAGCAGTCTAGTGATTCCCCAGTGCCTGTTGTCACTCAGCAAGTAGTCACCAGGTGGTGAGCAGTTGACAGAAGGGCCAGGAAGTTCTGTGTCCAAAACAGTTAATTCCTGTTTTCGATTGTTTTTCCTTTTTTCCCATCATTAGTTTTTAATTTTCTTCTGGATTCCCACACATTCTGGTTTCTTCCATAAATATGTAAAAGACAGACAGTCTTTTAATTCCAATCGTCCTTCAGGTTAGTCAAGGTCTAAGACTAGACCTGGGGTCCTATGATGAAAGGAAATATGAGTGAAAAGAGAAATCATAGGAGCTTTGTCTTATGGTTTGCAATGGGTTAGTTTTACAATTTGCCTTAGGGTAAAAATCATAATCACATGCATTGTCTCACTTGTTAGGAAGGCAGTACAAGGGGTCGGTCCTAAGATGGCAGAGGAATAGGATGGGGAGACCACTTTCTCCCCCACAAATTCATCAAAAGAACATTTAAACCCTGAGTAAATTCCACAAAACAACTGAATGCCAGCAGAAGACATCAGGCACCCAGAAAAGCAGCTCATTGTCTTCGAAAACAGGTAGGAAAAAATATAAAAGACAAAAAAGAGACAAAAGAGGTAGGGAGGGAGCTCCATCCTGGGAAGGGAGTCTTAAAAAGAGAGAAGTTTACAAACACCAGGAAACACTGTCACTGCTGAGTCTGTGACGAGCCCTGGAAGCACAGAGGGCAACATAACAGGGAGGAAAAATAAATAAATATTTAAAACCCACAGATTACGAGCCCAACGGTAACTCCCCCAGTGGAGAAGCAGCGCAGACACCTACATCCGCCACTAGCAAGCAGGGGCTGGGCAGGGAGGCGTGGGCTGCATTGCTTTACAAGGATAGGGCCCGAATGCCCCCAAGTGTAGCCAAAGTGAGCTAATTTGGGCTAGCAAACCAGACTGTGGGATAGCTACCATGCAAAAAGCTCTAACATAAGACACCACCAGGACCACACACAGAACAAAGGAGAGAACAGAATTAGCTGGCTGCAGACTATCCCCCTCCAGTGACAGGTAGCCAGAACCAGAAGGGCCAGAAGGGGGCAACAGCAGCCCCAGAGAGACATTAAATACCAAACTGCAAACAGGCTTCTTTGTTAACTAAGACTTCTTGGGGTTCTGGACAGTCATCATCCACCTGAGGAGGTGCGCCAGTTGTACACCCAGAAAACTGAGCAGCAGGGATGGGAGAGGTGATAAGTTGCAGGGACCACACTCGCCAAACACCTGAGCTGCTCGGACCTGGCAAGGGCACAAAACACAGGCCCAACCGAGTCTGCACCTCTGAGGACTACCTGAGTGCCTGAACCTGAGCGGCTTAGACCTGGGAGGTGCATGCAGCCCAGGGTCGGCCTCAGATGGTTCCCGGTGGAGCAACCTAGAGCATGAGCTGTGTGTGCCGTGAGCAGGGGCAGGCCCAGCATGGCTGAGACACTGCGAGCACATGCCAATGTTATTTATTTGCAGCATCCCTCCCTCCCCACAGCGTGACTGAACAAGTGAGCCTAAAAAAAAAGTGTCCACCACTGCCCCCTTGTGTCAGGGCAGAAAACAGACACTGAAGAGACCAGCAAACAGAAGAAGCTAAAACAGAGGGAACCGCCTTGGAAGTGACAGGTGCAATAGATTAAAACCCTGTCATTAGTGTCAACTACATAGGAAGGGGCCTATAGATCTTGAGAAATATAAGCCGGACCAAGGAACTACCCGAAAATGAACTGACCCCACACTGCCCACAACACCAGAGAAAGTCCTAGATATATCTTTACTATTTTACGATCATCCTTTTTTTGATGTATGTTTTTTCTTCTTTTCTTTTTCTTCTTTTTTAAAACATTTTAAAATCTTTAAGTCCTCTATTTTTCCTTTAATTTTCATTTTTATAACCTACTATTACTTTCCCACCCCCCC
>SJYQ01002764.1:87656-140052 GCA_006410935.1 Redunca redunca | reverse complement strand
TTTTTTTTCTTCTTCTTCTTCTATTCTTTAATATTGTATTTTTGAAAATCCAACCTCTAATTTAGATTCTTAATCTTTGTTTTTTGGTTTTGTTATCAATTTTGTACCTTCAAAAACCCAATCTTCAGTACCCGTTTTTACTTGAGAGTGAGATTACTGGCCTGACTGCTCTCTCCTCCTTTGGACTCTCCTTTTTCTTCACTAGGTCGCCTCTGCCTCCTCCCTCCCCCTTCTCTTCTCTACCCAACTCTGTGAATCTCTGTGTGTTCCAGACGGTGGATCTCTCTCTCTCCTTTTCATTCCCCTGTTTTAAACTCCTGACCACCTCTGTTTCCTTCCTCCCTCTCTTCTTCTCTGAATAACTCCGTGAACATCTCTGAGCGGTCCAGACTGTGGAGTGCACATAAGGAAGTGATTACTGGCTAGCTTTCTCTCTCCTCTTTTGATGCCGCCTCAACTCATTCGGGTCACCTCTAACTCCCCTCTCCCTCTTCTCTTCTCCATGTAACTCTATGAAACTATCTGGGTGTCCCTCAATGTGGAGAAACTTTTCATCTTTAACCTAGATGTTTTATCAACAGTGAGATATAGAAGGAGAAGTCTTGAGACTATTGTAAAAATAAGACTGAAAACCAGAAGCAGGAGGCTTAAGTCCAAATCCTGAGAACACCAGAGAACTCCTGACTCCAGGGAACATTAATCAATAGGAGCTCATCAAACGCCTCCATAACTACACTGAAACCAAGCACCAGCCAAGGGCTAATAAGTTCCAGAGCAAGACATACCACACAAATTATCCAGCAACACAGGAACACACCCCTGAGCTTCAATATACAGGCAGCTCAAAGTTACTCCAAAACCATTGACATCTCATAACACATTACTGGACACTTCATTGCACTCCAGAGAGAAGAAATCCAGCTCCACCCACCAGAACACCGACACAAGCTTCCCTAACCAAGAAACCCTGACAAGCCACTGATACAACCCTACCCACAGCTAGGAAACTCCATAATAAAGAGAACTCCACAAACTGCCAGAATACAGAAAGGCCACCCCAAATGCAGCGATATAAACAGGATGAAGAGACAGAGGAATACGCAGCAGGTAAAGGAACAGGATAAATGCCCACTAAACCAAACAAATGAGGAAGAGATAGGGAATCTACCTGATAAAGAATTCTGAATAATGATAGTGAAAATGATCCAAAATCTTGAAATCAAAATGGAATCATAGATAAATACCCCAGAGACAAGGATTGAGAAGATGCAAGAAAGGTTTAACAAGGACCTAGAAGAAATAAAAATGAGTCAATATATAATGAATAATGAAATAAATGATATAAAAAACACTCTGGAGGCAACAAATAGAATATTGGAGGCAGAAGATAGGATTAGTGAAATAGAAGATAGAATGGTAGAAATAAATGAATCAGAGAGGAAAGAAGAAAAATGAATTAAAAGAAATGAGGACAATCTCAGAGACCTACAGGACAATATGAAACGCTCCAACATTCGAATTATAGGAGTCCCAGAAGAAGAAGACAAAAAGAAAGACCATGAGAAAATACTTGAGGAGATAATAGGTTAAAACTTCCCTAAAATGGGGAAGGAAATAATCACCCAAGTCCAAGAAACCCAGAGAGTCCCAAACAGGGTAAACCCAAGGCGAAACACCCCAAGACACATATTAATCAAATTAACAAAGATCAAACACAAAGAACAAATATTAAAAGCAGCAAGGGAAAAACAACAAGTAACACACAAGGGGATTCCCATAAGGAAAACAGCTGATCTTTCAATAGAAACTCTTCAGGCCAGGAGGGAATGGTAAGACATACTTAAAGTGATGAAAGAAAGTAACCTACAGCCCAGATTACTGTACCCAGCAGTATCTCATTCAAATATGAAGGAGAAATCAAAAGCTTTACAGACAAGCAAAAGCTGAGAGAATTCAGCACCACCAAACCAGCTCTCCAACAAATGCTAAAGGATATTCTCTAGACAGGAAACACAAAAAAGGTGTATAAACCCAAACCCAAAACAATAAAGTAAATGGCAACGGGACCATACTTATCAACAATTACCTTAAACGTAAATGGGTTGGATGCTCCAACCAAAAGACAAAGACTGACTGAATGGATACAAAAACAAGACCCCTATATATGTTGTCTACAAGAGACCCACCTCAAAACAAGGAACACATACAGACTGAAAGTGAAGGGCTAGAAAAAGTTATTCCACGCAAATAGAGACCAAAGGAAAGCAAGAGTAGCAATACTCATATCAGATAAAATAGACTTTAAAACAAAGGCTGTGAAAAGAGACAAAGAAGGCCACTACATAATGATCAAAGGATCAATCCGAAAAGAAGATATAAAAATTATAAATATATATGCACCCAACATAATACAAATGCTAACAAGTATGAAAGGGGAAATTAACAATAACACAATAATAGTGGGAGACTTTAATACCCCACTCACACCTATGGAGAGATCAACTAAATAGAAAATTAACAAAGAAACACAAAGTTTAAATGATACAATAGACCAGTTAGACCTAATTGATATCTACTATTCAACATAGTTTTGACAGTTTTGGCCACATCAATCAGAGCAGAAAAAGAAATAAAAGGAATCCCAATTGGAAAAGAAGAAGTAAAACTCTCGCTGTTTGCAGATGACATGATCCTCTACATAGAAAACCCTAAAGACTCCACTAGAAAANCATCAATCAGAGCAGAAAAAGAAATAAAAGGAATCCCAATTGGAAAAGAAGAAGTAAAACTCTCGCTGTTTGCAGAAGACATGATCCTCTACATAGAAAACCCTAAAGACTCCACTAGAAAATTACTACAGCTAATCAATGAATACAGTAAAATTTTAGGATATAAAATCAACACAGAGAAATCTCTTGCATTCCTATACACTATTAATGAGAAAATAGAGAAATTAAGGAAACAATTCCATTCACCATTGCAACGAAAAGAATAAAATACTATTTACCTAAAGACCTATATATAGAAAACTATAAAACACTGGTGAAAGAAATCAAAGAAAACACTAATAGATGGAGAAATATATGGTGCTCATGGGTCAGAAGAATCAATATAGTGAAAATAAGTATACTATCCTAAGCAATCTATAGATTCAATGCAATCCCTATCAAGCTACCAACGATATTTTTCACAAAGCTATAACAAATAATTTCACAATTTGTAAGGAAATACAAAAAACCTAGAGTAGCCAAAGCAATCTTGAGAAAGAAGAATGGAACTGGAGGAATCAACCTGCCTGACTTTGGGCTCTACTACAAAGCCACAGTCATCAAGACAGCATGGTGCTGGCATAAAGACAGAAATATAAAACAATGGAACAAAATAGAAAGCCCAGAGATAAATCCACGCACTGATGGACATCTTAGCTTTGACAAAGGAGGCAAGAATACAATGGATTAAAGATAATCTCTTTAACAAGTGGTGCTGGGAAAACTGGTCAACCACTTGTAAAAGAATGAAACTAGAACACTTTCTAACACCATACACAAAAATAAACTCAAAATGGATTAAAGACCTAAACTTAAGACCAGAAACTTTAAAACTCCTAGAGGAGAACATAGGCAAAACACTCTCCGACATACATCACAGCAGGATCCTCTATGACCCACCTCCCAGAATATTGGAAATAAAAGCAAAAATAAACAAATGGGACCTAATTAAAATTAAAAGCTTTTGCACAACAAAGGGAAGTATCAGCAAGGTGAAAAGACAGCTTTCAGAATGGGAGAAAATAATAGCAAATGAAGCAACTGACAAACAACTAATCTCAAAAGTATACAAGCAACTCCTGCAGCTCAATTCCGGAAAAATAAACGACCCCATCAAAAGATGGGCCAAAGAACTAAACAGACATTTCTCCAAAGAAAGCATAAAGATGGATAAGATACACATGAAAAGATGCTCAACATCACTCATTATCAGAGAAATGCAAATCAAAACCACAATGAAGTACCATTTCATTCCAGTCACAATGGTTGCTGTCCAAAAGTCTACAAGCAATAAATGCTGGAGAGGGTGTGGAGAAAAGGGAACCCTCTTACACTGTTGGTGGGAATGCAAACCAGTACAGCCACTATGGAGAACAGTGTGGAGATTCCTTAAAAAACATGGAAATGTAACTGCCATATGACCCACTGCTGGGCATACACACCAAGGAAACCAGAATTGAAAGAGACACGTGTACCCCAATGTTCATCGCAGCACTGTTTATAATAGCCAGGACATGAAGCAACCTAGACGTCCATCNGACATGAAGCAACCTAGATGTCCATCAGCAGACGAATGGATAAGAAAGCTGTGGTACATATACACAATAGAGTATTACTCAGCCATTAAAAAGAATACATTTGAATCAGTTCTAATGAGGTGGATGAAACTGGAGTCTTTTATACAGAGTGAAGTAAGTCAGAAAGAAAAGCACCAATACAGTATACTAACGCATATATATGGAATTTAGAGAGATGATAACAATAACCCTGTATGTGAGACAGCAAAAGAGACAGAGATGTACAGAACAGTCTTTTGGACTCTGTGAGAGAGGGCGAGGGTGGGATGATTTGGGAGAATGGCATTGAAACATGTGTATTATCTTATTTGAAACGAATCAACAGACCAGACTTGATGCATGATACAGAATGCTCAGGGCTGGTGCACTGGGATGACCCAGAGGTATGGTATGGGAAGGGAGGTGGGAGGGGGGTTCAGGATTGGGAACACGTGTACACCCGTGGCGGATTCAAGCTGATGTATGGCAAAACCAACACAATATTGTAAAGTGATTAGCCTCCAATTAAAATAAATAAATTTATATTAAAATAAATCAATAAATAAATTCTCTGTGTCTTAGTTTCTAAATCTGTAAAAATAATAACAGTACCTAACTCACAGGGATCTCTTGAGTTTTAACTCTTTTAATATTTGTAAAATGCTCAAAACATGTCCTGTGCATGCTAAAACACTTAATGCTAGCAATTATTCTTACTATTAATATCTTGCACATCTTCCCTGTAACTAGAGTATCTCAGAGCTGGGACTGAAATTTGCATATTGAAACTTTTATTTTTCTGTTTTGATTACTGAGGGGTGATAACATACTTCAATTCATTCTCTCACAGTATGTATTGAGGATCTACTCCAAGCCAGGCATGGTGTAGGTGCACTGGAAGTGAAGAAAACATGAGATAATCTCTTTTTTCAAGTTTTTCAAGTTTGTAGGTGAGAAAAACTCAATGATGTCAGCTCCTCAAGGACTAGACTTTGTCTTATCATCATTAGAAATCCATGCCTTGGTATGAAGTGAGACACAGCACAGAGGCAATCAGAACCCATGTGGCAACAAACATGGGAATATGAGAGAATACGTGGCAAACATCCTCGACTGTGCTTCCCCTTTCTTTAAGTTCTCCATTTCTCTCCACCTGTTCTTTTTGGAGGATTCTTATTTCCTTCCGTGTAAATATCAAGTCATCCACATGCTGGCTTTTGCGATCTCATTTCCACCGACTTTATCCACTCTACACTGTTCAGGAACATATTGCAGCATATTTGTTACTTACCATGGTATTTGTACACACTTCTGATGTAGGATTTATCACAATGTATTAAATTTACTTTTTTATGTGTTAGACTTTGAGGTAAAAGAGGCAAGACCTATGTCATTCCAACCCATGTGGCACCCGCCAGGTGAGCACTTACCACATAGCAGGCACCCAAACTTAGAGAACACAATTGTTTTGGACTGACATTCCCTGCTTAAGCCCTTTATGTCTGGCTTGTATCAGTCTTTCCCCCCAATACCTATTTGTGCAAACACCTTCAATGAAATCTAGCAAGGTTATACTAATATTCCCTGAACTTCAATAAGCATACCAAAAAGCAGAGAGATTACAGAGAGTTCCAAAAGGTAAACAACTTTGTAATTAGAAAAAAGTTCAGCCTAGTAGGATTTTGGAGAGTTTTGCAAGTTTATGTGATGATAACAAAGCAGAAAATGGCGTACTAAATGCTAGGGGTATTTTAAAGTTCTTCCAGACACAAGGATTTGAAATAAAACCCCACCTGCTCCAGCCACGCGGGCTGAGCTCCTGACAGTGAAAGGGCACGGTGCTTAAAAGTGCTTTCAGAGAAACACTGACTGAATTGAAAGCCAACATCTCCCTGCAGGCTGAAAAGGCTTCAGTCTGCATTGGCTGTTTTGGACACAGAACTTCACACAGCTTTTTGTCAAACTCTAGAAAGATTGGCATGCAGATCTCCACACATTTCACTAGGGACTCCAAATTTTGGTATCAATTTGCTGACAAGAATGAACAGGCTCTATAAAATTATTTCACCTGTCATGTAGTTAGTTTAGTCACTCAGGCATGTCCGACTCTTTGCAACCCCATGGACTGCAGCACACCAGGTTTCCCTGTACATTACTAACTCCCAGAGCTTGCTGAAACTCATGTCCATCCAGTCAGAGATGCCATTCAACCATCTCGACCTCTGTCACCCGTCTCCTGCCTTCAACCTTTCTCAGTATCAGAGTCTTTTCCAATGAGTCAGTTCTTTGCATCAGGTGGCCAAAGTATTGGAGCTTTGCTTCAGCATCAGTCCTTCCAATGAATATTCAGGACTGATTTCCTTTAGGATGGATGAGTTTGATCTCCTTGCAGTCCAAGGGACTCAAGTCTTCTCCAACACCACAGTTCAAAAGCATCAATTCTTCAGCCCTCAGCTGTTTTTTTGAAGCAACAGTTAGAACCAGACATGGAACAACAGACTGGTTCCAAATAGGAAAAGGAGTACTTCTTTGCAGAGTACATCATGAGAAAAGCTGGGCTGGAAGAAGCACAAGCTGGAATCAAGATTGCCAGGAGAAATATCAATAACCTCAGATATGCAGATGACACCACCCTTATGGCAGAAAGTGAGGAGGAACTAAAAAGTCTCTTGATGAAAGTGAAAGTGGAGAGTGAAAAAAGTTGGCTTAAAGCTCAACATTCAGAAAATGAAGATCGTGGCATCTGGTCTCATCACTTCATGGGAAATAGATGGAGAAACAGTGGAAACAGTGTCAGACTTTAGTTTTGGGGGCTCCAAAATCACTGCAGATGTTTACTGCAGCCATGAAATTAAAAGACGCTTACTCCTTGGAAGAAAAGTTATGACCTAAAAGTGCTAGATAGCATATTGAAAAGCAGAGACATTACTTTGCCAACAAAGGTCTCTCTAGTCAAGGCTACGGTTTTTTCAGTGGTCATGTATGGATGTGAGAGTTGGGCTGTGAAGAAAGCTGAGCACGGAAGAATTGATGCTTTTGAACTGTGGGTTGGAAAGGACTCTTGAGAGTCCCTTGGACTGCAGGGAGATCCAACCAGTCCATTCTGAAGATCAGCCCTGGGTGTTCTTTGGAAGGAATGATGCTAAAGCTGAAACTCCAGTACTTTGGCCACCTCATGCGAAGAGTTGACTCATTGGAAAAGACTCTGATGCTGAGAGGGATTGCGGGCAGGAGGAGAAGGGGACGACAGAGGATAAGATGGCTGGATGGCATCACTGACTTGATGGAAGTGAGTCTGAGTGAACTCTGCTAGCTGGTGAAGGACAGGGGGGCCTGGCGTGTTGCGATTCATGGGGTCTCAAGGAGTCGGACACGACTGAGTGACTGAAGTGAACAGAACTGATACACTATTCTCCTGAAATAAGGTATGTGAAATGAAATATCTTACAGGCCCAGTTTGCAAATACCTATTGTTGAAAAGAATTTCGATCAATTTCTTGCATATGCAGTGAACTCACATCAGAAAAACTCATAAGATGAAATCTTCATGGAACAGAAGCCTGTAAAATTTCCTAGAAATGATAAGATACACAAGCCTTCCTAAAGTTGCACTGCCATATATAAATGGATTATGAACCTGTATAATGAGCAATTAGTAATGAAGTAACTGTGTTCAGCCTACCAAATAAAAAACATGGTGAAATCTAGTCTCATTCAGAAGAAGGAAGAATCCTGAGTGGTCTTGCCCATGGAAGAGATCAGAAAAAGAAGAGAAATATATGGCCATTCATTTTGAGAAAAGTGAACTACAAGAAAGAAACAGAAATGGAAAGTATTAGAGGAGCCAACCTCAAATAACAAATTAAAAGATACACAATAGAGAATAGGAGATGCTTGTAAAGAGGTATTTAGAGAAGTGGAAAGAGTAAAAAAGAGCAATGGTGTCTGATAGAATGTGGTAATTATGGGTAGAATATGTGTATGGAAAGAGAGACTCAGATATCTTGCTTTGTATTTAAAACTATACTACTAATGGTGCCTATCTAAGACTACATCAAAATGTAAATTCATGAAAAAAAAGTACAAATAAGGAAAGAAACAAGTAAAATGGTCATTCATTTCCTGAATTCAATCGGGAAAGAATTTGATTATTGATCTGTTATGCTGAGGGATAGGTGAACAACAAATTTCAGAAAACCTGATCTTGAGTTCTGATTCACCACCAATCTATCACTAGGTCTAAGAAACGCGGGTACTGAAAGACACCTCTGGAGTAGATACAGATTCCTAGGTGGCAGGGGCACTGTATGAGGAACTATCTTGACTAGCTGACTATATAGGACTTCAAGGTCAAGTGAACTTCTGGAGCGTTTACCACCAGAGGATCCTAATCCCTCAGTCTTTTCAAACCTTAAGTCAAATAAGGAACTTGCACTTTGTGTGATAATGTTTTCACTTGTTTAGGGCTTAACAGCAATAGTGTGTATCTAGCATTGTAATATAGCATATAAAATAGCATTGTAATTATTTATGAAAAAAGGGGAGAATATTGTTTACATATGTCTATTTTTTCTGAATTCCAGAATGTTTCTCATGGAAAAATATGCATAGCATACTACTTATACATCTCTTGGAGTTTTTTCCCTCTGGATTATGTTATGTAACATAATTTACATATTTCAAAATAATGTTTTCCTAGGAACATGGGCAGCCTTTCTTGATATTTTGGCAAAGGCATTTGTATGCTGTTTTCCTGAAAGCTAGGCTTTTCAATGGGGCAGGAGATCCACAGGAGATTTATCTGTGGATAAATCTTATCTGCAGATTTATCTAGGAAAACTTTTCTCCTCCCCTGGACTAGCTCCTCTATAACTGTGTATTCGAACTCTTTAATTTCAGGGCTTCCCTGGTGGCTCATATGGTAAAGAATCTGCCTGCGATGCAGGAGACCTGGGTTTGATCCTTGGGTTGGGAAGATCCCTGGGTTGGAGAAGAGAATGGCTACCCACTCCAGTGTTTTCGCCTGGAGAATTCTACAGACAGAGGAGACTGATGGACTACAATTCATGGGATCATAAAGAGTTGGACACGACTGATTGACCTTCTGTCTTGTTGTACCACTTTCTTTATGTTTATTTATACATTCATTGTATCACATGATCATAGAAGAGATTTCAAGTAAAAATAAATCAGAAATTATTTGCACACTCAAAGCTTAGAGAAAAATGACTCTAGCATTGTGTCTGGGCTCTTTCAGGGGTACTTGTAAATTGCAATACTGATTTAAATGTCACTTCATGGCTGTTCTCATGAAATAAAGTACAAGAAGAACAAAATATTTTATTAGGCCAAGATTCTGAATTACCTATCAAAGGAAAGAATCTGGATCACTTTCTTTCCTATACAGTGAACTCATCAGAAAAACTCAGGATACAATCATTATGGAAGAGAAAAATGTACAATTTATTGTAAATGATAGGATATACAATCTTGCCTAAGGTTGCGTATCCATATCTAAATGGATGGTGAACATAAATAATGAAGAATTAGTAATGAAGGGGCTATGTTCATCCCATTGAACAAAAACCAGGGTGGGATCAAGTTTCATTTCAGAAATAGGAGGAACATTGAATGGACATTCTAAGAAAAGGTCAGAAAAATAAGACAAATACACATGAATTCACTTTTTGAGAAACATAAGCTGCAAGAAAGTAACAGTAATTGAAAGTTTATTAGAGGAAGTAAGCCTCAGAAAACAAGTTAAAAATACACAGAAGAGAGTTGGACATACATGTAAAAAGCTGTGTATGGAAGTGGACACCAGTGATAAGGGGCAGCTAAGAGTTTGGTTTCCACAAGAATGTAGTAATTATGGGTGAAACCTGTGTATGGAAAGAGAGGCATCTATATAAGAAACTGGGTATGCTGACTTCCTGAATACTGGAGTTTCCCACTTAACAGAAGTCCTTTGTCATCCACAGGTTTGCCCAGGCATATTATTTTCCTCCACCTGACTAGTCCCTTTATAACTCCTTGTTTGAACTTTTTAATCTTGTATTCTCTCTTGCTGTGCCATTTTCTTTATTCTTATGCATTCTTATGTATACGTTCATTTTATCATATGATCATAGAAGAGGTTTCATATAAAAATAAACCAAAATTACTTGCACATTCAAACCTTATAGAAAAAAATGACTCCAGCAGTGTTTATGGGCTCTTTTAGGGCTACTTATGAATCACAATGCTGACTTTAACAATGTTTCATGGCCATTCTCATGAAATAAGGTACGTGAAGAATGAAATACTTTTTGAAGATGGGTTTTCCTATCCATGGAAAGAATTTCGATCACCTTCTTGCTTATACAAGTGAACTCAGAGCAGGGAAACCTACAGAATGCAGTCAGTACAGAACAGAAACCTATACAATTTCCTAGAACTGATAGGATACACAATCTTTCCTGAAGTTTCAGATCCATGCATGGATCAATAATGAACATGAATAATGAAGAATTAATAATGAAATAGTTGTGTTCAGATCAGTACTATAATAAAATTCTTTCCTGATAGGGTTTAAGAAATGGATGACCATTTTTTGTTTGTTTGTTAACTTTTGTGTGTTTTTTCCCTGTATGTACAGTTTTATATAGCCTTAGATAGGAACTACCAGTAATATACAAGTATAGTTTTAAAACAAAGCAAGATACCCGAATCTCTCTTTACATACCCATGTTCCACCCACTGTTACTACACGCTATGGGACACCATACTCTTAAATGTCTTTTTCCACTGCACCCACCTTCCCAAACACTTCTTAACAGGTATGTCTTTTCTCTTCTGTGAATCTTAGTTTTCTGAGACTTGGTTCGTCTAACAGCTATCACTATCTCACAAAAATGAATTCGAATATAGTTATCTTGTTTTTCTAACACTTCTCATGGGCAAGTCAATTCAAGTTTCCTCCTCTTTCTGAAATAAGACTAGATTTCACCATGGTTTTCATTCAGTAGGCTGAGCAGTTATTTCATTACTAATTCTTCAATATGCAAGAATGTTCATTATCCATCTATGCATGGATGTGCAACCATAAGAAAGATTGTATATTGTGTCATTTATAAGAAATTTACATGTTCCTGTTTCATAATGATTGCATCCTATGAGTTCCCCTGATTTGAGTTAGATGTATAATCAAGAAAGTGATTGAAATTCACTCCATGGACAGGCAATTCAGAAACCCAGCTTTGTAAAATACTGTTTTATCATATTATCATAGAAGAGGTTTTAGGTAAAAATAAACCAAAATCACTCGCACATTTAAACCTTATAGAAAAATGTCTTCAGTACTGTTTCTTGACTCTCTCAGGGCAACTTTTGAATTGCAATGCTGATTTTAATGTCATTTCATGGCCATTCTCATGAAATAAGGTTCCTGAGGAACAAAATATTTGAAGATACACAGAAAAAAATACATGCCTATATAAAGGTGCAGTAACTGTGGGTGGAATGTGGGTATGGAAAGAGAGATTCTGATATCTTGCTTTGTATTAAAACTATGCTTGTATACTAGCAATGGTGCCTATCTAAGGTTATATGAAACTGTACATACAGAGGGAAAAAACCCCACAAAAAACGGTCCTCCATTTCTTAAACCCAAACAGAAAGGTGTTTGAAAACTGGTCTATTTCCCTGAGAAATAGTTGAACACCAAATTTATAGAAAACCAACCTGACGATGAGCTCCAGTTCGCCTGTCACTAGCTCTGTGAAAGGTGGCTACTGTAAAACTCCTCTGGAGAAATACAGCTTCCAATGCAGCTGGTAAAGTGTGTGAGGAACTTTCCTTAATAACAGGTGGACTTATATAGGGATTTAAGGTAACGTGACCTCCTGGAGCACTTACCCCAGAGGGTCCTAATTTTTCACCTCTTTTCATACCTTACATCAAAGGTGGCACTTGCAGTTCTATAGTGTTTTCACTAGTTTTTGGCTTACCCCAATTAGTGTGTTTCTTAACCATTATATTCATCTCCAGAAGAGATGGAAATATTATTTACAGATGCTTTTTTTTTTCCCTGAATTTCACATCTTTTTCATGGTAAAACATATTTAACATACTATTTACATATCAGTTAGAAGTTTGTTTTGTTTTTTTTTTTCTGTAAACTTCCTTATGTAAGATAATTTACATGTCTCCAAATACTGCTTTTCTAGGAACATGGGAAGCCTTTCTTAGTGTTTTGACACAGACATCTATATATTGAAAGATGACAGCTGCCAGTTGTGTGCTGTGCTGGGATTCATGACCTTCAGAGGAGAGGATTTCGATTGGGTCCAGAGATGAGGCTTGACCGTTTGGAGCTTTTTGTGTAGTGAAGTTTCATTAAAGTATAATAGAGATAAAGCTTCTGACAGAAACATCAGAAGGGAGCAGAAAGAGTGCCTCCTTGCTAGTTTTTAGCAAAGTGTTTTATGTCAGCAAGCTTCTAATCAGATGAGAGGCTTGTCAAGGCTGAAGGAGTTTCACCAGGCCCCTCTCTCAGAATATGCATTTTTGAGATAGGCTGGCACAAGGTGTGTTACCCACTCCCCCGTCCATAAAACGATTGACAAGAATACTGGTTTATTGAGCCCTTATCAGCCCAAGGTTTGAGAAAAGAAAAAAGTTAGTCTTAGGTGGACTTGAAAAAATTAGACAGATTTGAAGAAAGGCAGATTCCAAAGCAACTACATAGTTTCATGAACATAGATTAAGGAAAACATTTCCATAAGAAAAAAACACATTGGTTAGCTCAAGGTTTGAGAAAAATTAAGTTCAGGCAGAATCAGGTGTCAACAACACAGAATTAAAAGAAGCCTCTTTTAATTTTGTGTAGAGTGGGACAAAAGTCTGCCACTGCAGTTTATTTCCTCCTGCCCCTTGGGGACCTCTGGCCTTCCTACCTGTTAACCCTCTTAATATGAAACTGAGTATGTTGATTTATGAATACAAGGGCTTCCCATGCTACTGAAGATTAATCAGTTGTCATCCACAAGTTTCCCTAGACAATATATTCTCCTCCACTCAACTAGTTCCTTCACAATGCCAGAGGCCCTCATTGCACCCACTGCCGCTCGCCTGTTTACAGGGGGTTAGAGGAAACAAGAAATGAGAGATTGCAAAGGAATTAAGATTTTATTAGCCATATGTTCTTCCAGCCATAGGGGCAAGGATCTCCTACCTTAACCAGAGGTCTTCTGGAATTGGAAACTGAGCCATGTGAGCTTTCTGCCAAATTTATTTTGCTGTTCCAGTTTCCAGCACGGTGGGCTTTTTGTCACTTCCACTGTGCTGGGTTTTCTTCACGTTCAGCTTCCACTGCAGGAGCTTATGCCAAGTTGGGCTTCTGCTGTGCTTGCCCTCCGCTTCACAGGGGCCAAGCCAAAGTTGTTTCAGCTAGGTTAAATCCGAGTTATGGCACAAGAGATGTTGGGGGAGTGTGTAATTTCCTCAGTTCTGTCTTACCACAGCAAAGATTTGAAATGGTGGACTGGTGTTACAGTTTGATTACAGCTCAGTTTTATTTGGCAAGCAAAGGATAGTTGTGAGGATGAGCCGACGCCAAAGGAGTGACCTTAGTCTTGGCTTCCTCCTTTTATATGTTTGTCTCCCCCACCTTGAGCCTGCCCTATGCAAATTGGTCTAGCCAAGAAGCAGGCATGTTTGTTTCACCTGAAGTTTTCACTCCAGTCCACGGATTTTCTTTTGCTCCATTTTCACAGGCTTTTTTCCTTCTTTGTCTTTTAGCCACCACCATTTTGGACTCCTTTTTCCTATTCTACCTACCTAACAATAACTCTTTTTTCAAACTCTTTAATCTCTCTGTCTATCTTGATGTGCCATCTTGTTATTTTTATGTATTTATTCACTGTATTGTATGATCATTTAAGAGGTAAAAATAAGCCAAAAATTATTTGCATATTCAAAATTTATAGAAAAATGATTCCAGCAGTGTTTATGCCTCTTTCAGGGCTATTTAGGGGTCACAATGCTGACTTTTTGTTGTTTCTTTGCCATTTTCATGAAATATGGTATATTAAGAACAAATTTTTTTTTAAGAACAAAATATTTCTTTGAATTTGGGTTTCCCAATTACCTATCCATGGAAGGAATTTCAATGACTTTCTTGCATATACAGCAAACACATCAAAGAAATTCATAGGATACATCATTATAGACCAGGAACGTGTACAATTTCTCAGAAATTATAGGATATACAAACCTTCCTAAGGTTGCACAGCCATGCATAAAAGAATCATAAACATGCCTAAAAAAGAGCTAGTAATGAAGTAGCTGTGTTCAGCCTCCTGAACCCAAACCAGGGTGGAATCTAATTTCATTTCAGACAGAGTGGGAACCTTGAATGAACCTGTCCAAGTAAAAGGTCAGAAAAAGAAGAGAAATATGTTTGAATTCATTTTTGTGAGAAACATGAACAGCAAGAAATAATAAATAAAAGTTTATTAGAAAAACAAAGCTGGAAAAAAATTAAAGATACATAGCAGAGAATAGGACATGTCTGTACAAAGGAGTTTAGGAAGATGGACACAGTGGGGGAAGGCATTTCAGAGTATGGTGTCCCATAGAATATAGTAAAGATGTTTGGAACAAGTGTATGGAGTGAGAGATTCTGATATCTTGCTTTTTATTAAAACCCTACTTGTATACTGCCAATGGTGCCTATCTAAGACTATGTGTTAAGTCACTTCGGTCATGTCCAATTCTTTGTGACCCTATAGACTGTGGCCCATCAGGTTCCTCTGTCCATGTGATTCTCCAGGCAAGAATACTGGAGTGGCTTCCCATGCCCTCCTCCAGGGGATCTTCCTGACCCAGGGATCAAACAGTCTCTTATGTCTCCTGCATTGGTAGGCATGTTCTTTACCATGGGAAGGTAAAGTGCACCTGGGAAGCCCATCTAAGACTATATAAATGTGCAAATACAGGGGGAAAATAAGCAAACAAAGAAACAAGGCAAACAAACCAAAAAGTTCCCCATTTCCTAAATACAATCAGGAAAATATTTGAACACTTGTCTAATTAGCCAAAGAGAAATATGCTTAATATCAAATTTACAGAATGCCAACCTGAGGTTGAACTCTGGTTCACCTGTCTATCACTAGGCCTATGAAATATGGGTGCTGGTTAACACTCCTGGAAAAGGTGCAGCTTGAAATGCAGCCGTGAAAATGTATTAGGAACTTTTCTGACCAGCCAACTTATACAAGGCTTTAAGGTCACGTGACCTCCTGGAATGTTTACCACCACAGGATCCTAAACTCTCACCTCTTTTCCACCTCACATCAAAGGAGGCACCTGCAGTTGGTGTTACTGCATTTTCATTACTTTAGGGCTTACTCTGAATGGTCTGTATCTTTACCATTATAATAATTTTCAAAAGAGACAGAGCATACTGTTTACCTATGCCTTTGTTTTTTTTTTGAATTCCAGGATGTTTTTTTTGTGGTCAAATAGACATAACATACTACTAACTATTTACATATCACATTGCATTTCTTTTTTTCCTGTGGACTGCTTTATGTAACATGATTTACATATTTCCAAATACAGCTTAGGTATATCTACTTCTTCTTTCTTGATTACATCAAAGCTGTTGACTGTGTAGATCACAACAATCTGTGGAAAACTCTTCAAGAGATGGGAATACCAGACCACCTTACCTGTATCCTGAGAAATCTGTATGCAAGTCAAGAAGCAACAGTTAGAACCGGACGTGGAACAACAGACTTGTTCCAAATTGGGAACATATTTAACTTATATTCAGAGTACATTATACAAAATGCTGGGCTATATGAAGCACAAGCTGGAATCAAGATTGCTAGGAGAAACATCAATAACCTCAGATATGTGCATGACATCACCGTTATGGCAGTAAGTGAAGAGCCTCTTGATGAAAGTGAAAGAGGAGAGTGAAATAGCTGGCTTCAAACTCAACATTCAAAAAACTAAGACCATGGCAACGAGTCTAATCACTTCATGGCAAATAGATGGGGAAACAAAGGAAACAGTGACAGACTTTATTATCTTGGGCTCCAAAATCACTGCAGATGGTGACTGCAGCCATGAAATTAAAAGACACTTGCTCCTTGGAAGAAAAGCCATGACCAACCTAGACAGCATATTAAAAAGCAGAGATATTACTTTGCTGATGAAGGTCCATCTAGTCAAAGCTATGGTTTTTCCAGTAGTCATGTACGGATGTGAGATTTGGATCATTAAGAAAGCTGAGCACTGAAGACTTGATGCTTTTGAACTGTGGTGTTGAAGACTCTTGAGAGTCCCTTGGACTGCAAGGAGATCCATCCAGTCCATCCTAAAGAAAATCAGTCCTGAATATTCATTGGAAGGACTGATGCTGATGCTGAAACTCCAATACTTTGGCCACCTGATGCCAAGAACTGACTCACTGGAAAAGACCTTGATGCTGGGAAAGATTACTGAAAACTGTAAAAGATCACTGAATACTCAACTCATCTACAGGTTTCCTGAGGCAAACTTTTCTCCTCCACTAGACCAGTAGCTTCATAGCTGGGTACTGGTACTCTTTTGTTTCATATCTCATCTTGATCTGCAATTTTATCATATGGTCAAGTGAAGTGGTTTCAAGTATACATGAAAAAAATAGTTGGCCTTGTAAGGCCTGTAGAGAAAGTCACTACAGCTGTGTGCCACAGCATTTTCATTGTCATTTGTGAATCCCAGTGACAGTTTCCATGTTGATGCATGGACATCTTCATGAAATGTATAGCAGGAAGAATAATATACCTTATCAGACTTTGTGTCAGAATTACTTATAATATATGAAGGATGTCGATCAGAATCTTGCATGATAACACAAACTCAAATCAAGAAACTCAATGACTGGATTACAGAATCAGAAATTGTACTCTTTCTGGAGAAATAGACACAATTTACAATGCTTTATGTGGCTTCCCTGGTGGTTCAGTGGTAAAGAATCTGCCCACAATGCAGAAGAAATAGATTTGACCCCTGGGCCAAGAATTTCCCCTGGAGAAGGAAATGGTAACCTACTCCAGTATTCTTGCTTGGGAAATCCTATGGACAGAGGAGCCTGGCAGGCTACAGTCCGTGGGGTTACAAAAGAGTTGGACATGACTTAGTGACTAAACAACAACAATAATTCTTTATGTCATTCCCAATCTATGAATCAATGGGCAGTGAAGATGGATAATGCCTACACAGAACGTGCATTGTTACCCTTAAGACATAAGATGTTCTTTTTCCCTCTGAAGACCCATCCTTCAGGAGGCAGGGACTCATCATTGAGCTAAGTGCATTATATTTAATAGGACCACGACCTTGGAATGTGAAGATGTAGGGGTGTTTCAGAAACTACTTTAAGATAAACAATTTTAGAGTATCCATCTAATATCCATCATCTTTATATGTATATACGTGTGTGTATGATTGTCTACCTATCTTTGTTTCTATATGTTTATCATTGGATCTACCTGATTTTTTTTCTCCTTCCCTACAATTCATGGGTCTAATTCACTCCCCTTTAGGTGACTTGATAAGTTCAAATACACTTGAGATTAGTTCAAATGGCATCCAGTGTTTTTTCATAGGTTCTACATATATTGAAAATTTACCTTTGTCAGTATCTTTGTTTCTTGGACTAATTGAAGGATCATTTTAAAAATAAGCTAACCATTTTTAAAAATTCTGTTTGAGAATTTTCTATCAAGTATGGTTTGAACTGTGGTGTTGGAGAAGACTCTTGAGGGTCCCTTGGACTGCAAGGAGATCCAACCAGTCCATTCTGAAGGAGATCAACCCTGGGATTTCTTTGGAAGGAATGATGCTAAAGCTGAAGCTACAGTATTTTGGACAACTCATGCGAAGAGTTGACTCATTGGAAAAGACTCTGATACTGGGAGGGATTGCGGGCACGAGGAGAAGGTGATGACCGAGGATGAAATGGCTGGATGGCATCACAGACTCGATGGACGTGAGTCTGAGTGAACTCTGGGAGATGGTGATGGACAGGGAGGCCTGGCGTGCTGTGATTCATGGGGTCACAAAGAGTCGGACACGACTGAGCGACTGAACTGAACTGATGGTGAGTGAGTTTTCTGACTTTCCCTGGATAGATTTTTTAAAAATATTCTCTAAATTTCTAGACTAACACCCCCCAAAAGATGTCCTTTTCATTACAGGGGACTGGAATGCAAAAATAGGAGGTCAAGAAACATCTGGAATAAAAGGCAAATTTCGCCTTGGAGTACAGAATGAAGCAGGGCAAAGGCTAATAGAGTTCTGCCAAGAGAACGCACTGGTCATAACAAACACCTTCCAACAACACAAGGAAGACTCTACACATGGACATCAACAAATGGTTGACACCAAAATCAGATTGATTATGTTCTTTGCAGCCAAAGATGGAGAAGCTCTATATGGTCAGCAAAAACAAGACTGGGAGCTGACTGGGGCTCAGATCATGAACTCCTTATTGCTAAATTTAGACTGAAATTGAAGAAAGTGGAGAAAACCACTAGACCATTCAGGTATGACCTAAGTCAAATCCCTATGACTATACAGTGGAAATGAGAAATAGATGTAAGGGACTAGATCTGATAGTCAGAGTGCTTGATGAACTATGGACAGAGGTTCATGCCATTGTACAGGAGATAGGAATCAAGACCATCCCCACCCAAGAAACAGAAATGCAAAATAGCAAAATGGCTGTCTGAGGAGGCCTTACAAATAGCTGTGAAAATAAAGGAACTGAAAACCAAAGGAGAAAAGGATAGATATACCCATTTGAATGCAAAGTTTCAAAGAATAGCAAGGAGAGATAAGAAAGCCTTCCTCAGCAATTAATGCAAAGAAATAGAGGAAAACAATAGAATGGGAAAGACTAGAGATCTCTGCAAGAAAATTAGAGATACCAAGGGAATATTTCATGAAAAGATGGGCTCAATAAAAGACAGAAATGATAGGGACATAACAGAAGCCGAAGATATTAAGGGGAGATGGCAAGAATACACAGAACTGTACAAAAAAGATCTTCACGACCAGGATAATCACGATGGTGTGAGCGCTCATCTAGAGCCAGACATCCTGGAATGTGAAGTCAAGTGGGCCTTAGAAAGCAACACTATGAACAAAGCTAGTGGAGGTGACGGAATTCCAGTTGAGCTCTTTCAAATCCTGAAAAATGATGCTATGAAGTGCTGCACTCTATGCCAGCAAATTTGGAAAACTCAGCAGTGGCCACAGGACTGGAAAAGGTCAGTTTTCATTCCAATTCCAAAGAAAGGCAATGCCAAAAAATGCTCAAACTACCGCACAATTGCACTCATCTCACATGCTAGTATAGTGATGCTCAAAATTCTCCAAGCCAGGCTTCAGCAATACATAAACCATGAACATCCTGATGTTCAAGTTCATTTTAGAAAAGGCAGAGGAACCAGAGATCAAATTGCCAACATCCACTGGATCACTGAAAAAGGAAGAGAGTTTGAGAAAAACATCTATTTCTGCTTTATTGGCTATGTGAAAAACTTTGTGTGGATCACAATAAACTGTGGAAAATTCTGAAAGAGATGGGCATACCAGACCACCTGACCTGCTTCTTGAGAAACCTGTATGCAGGTCAGGAAGCAACAGTTAGAACTGGACATGGAACAACACACTGGTTTCAAATAGGAAAAGGAGTCCGTCAAGGCTGTATATTGTCACCCTGCTTATTTAACTTATATGCAGAGTACATCATGAGAAATGCTGGGCTGGAGGAAGCACAAGCTGGAATCAAGATTGCTAGGAGAAATATCAATAACCTCAGATATACAGATGACACCATCCTTATGACAGAAAGTGAAGAACTAAAGAGTCTCTTGATGAAAGTAAAAGTGGAAAGTGAAAAAGTTGGCTTAAAGCTCAACATTCAGAAAACGAAGATCATGTCATCTGGTCCCATCACTTCAAGGCAAATAGATGGGGAAACAGTGGAAACAGTGGTTGACTTTATTTTTCTGGGCTCCAAAATCACTGCAAATGGTGATTGCAGCCATGAAATTAAAAGACACTTACTCCTTGGAAGGAAAGTTATGACCAACCTAGATAGCATATTAAAAAGCAGAGACATTACTTTGTCACCAAAGGTCTGTTTAGTTAAGGCTATGGTTTTTCCAGTAGTCATGTATGGATGTGAGAGTTGGACTATAAAGAAAGCTGAGCACTGAAGAATTGATGCTTTTGAACTGTGGGTCAGAGAAGACTCTTGAGAGTCCCTTGGCCTGTGAGGAGATCCAATCAGTCCATCCTAAAGGAGATCAGTGCTGGGTGTTCATTGGAAGTACTAATGTTGAAGCTGAAACTCCAAATCTTTGACCACCTGATGTGAAGACCTGACATTTGAAAAGACCCTGATGCTTGAAAAGATTGGAGGCAGGAGGAGAAGAGGATGACAGAGGATGAGATGGTTGGATGTCATCACCGACTCAGTGGACATTGGTTTGGGTGGACTCTGGGAGTTGGTGATGGACAGGGTTGTCTGGCATGCTGCAGTTCATGGGGTTGCAAAGAGTCAGACATGATTGAGTGACTGAACTCAACTGAAAATGATGGCACTTGTTTTCATTGAGACTCATATCAATGCTGTATCACTAAAATGTTCATGGGTCTTGTAACCCTGCTGCCTGTGTTTGCAGGCCAATGACTCTTTAGCCCATTTCTTAATTCTAGTCTCAAATGACTCTTGTAAACCCTATTCTATACTTCAGTAAGGCTCAAATGATTCCAGATAGGAGAACTTTTGTCATTCTGACCCTGCAGATGATTAAAAAATCACTGCAGATTGTGACTGCAGCCATGAAATTAAAAGCAACTTCCTCCTTGGAAGAAAAGCTATGACCAACCTAGACAGCATATTAAAAAGCAAGAAAGTACTTTTCCAACAAAGGTCCGTCTATCAGTGCTATGGTTTTTCCAGTGGTCATGTATGGATGTACATGTATGGAGTTGGACTATAAAGAAAGCTGAGTGCCAAAGAATTGATGCTTTTGACTGTGGTGTTGGAGAAGACTTTTGAGAGTCCGTTGGACTGCAAGGAGATACAACCAGTCCATCCTAAAGGGAATCAGTCCTGAATATTCACTGGAAAGACTGATGCTGAAGTTGAAACTCCAATGCTTTGGCCACCTGATGCTAGGAAAGATTGAAGGCAGGAGGAGAAGGGGATGACAGATGATGAGACGGTTGGATGGCATCACTAACTCAATGGACATGAGTTTAAATAAGCTCCGGGAGTTGGTGAAGGTCAGAGAAGCTTGGTTTGCTGCAGTCCATGGGGTCACAAAGAGTTAGACATGACTGAGCAACTGAACTAAACTGAACTGATTCAGACCATATGCAATGCAAGAAGGGAAGACGAAAGTTATTTGGGTTTTGTAAGATTCTGTCAGTGAGGAAAAGGGCAGGATTAGAATGAACAAATACTAGTTGGCCTTGCAAGGCCTATAGAGATAGTCTTTCCAGCTGTGCTTCCCAGTATTTTCATTGCCATTTGTGAATCTCAGTGCTGATTTTACTCCCAGAAAACAAGGGAGTAAAAGTCATAAACTGTGAAGTAGGTCACAGGAGACAAGGTCAGATTTAAATGTATAGCAGAGTCTAGGTATAGCCCCTAGTGGGGCATCTCTACTTCCTCCCTACTTCAAGCCTGTTGGCTTCATCCAACCAGTGGTTCTTCTGCCCTGGAGCTCCAGAATTTTTCAGAATAAAGATGCACTTCTCAAACAGACATTCTCTAGGTTGGAGGGAGCAGCCATTTTTTCTCCTAGGACGTTCCTTCTATAAAGTCATATACTTTTCCTTGGTCCTAGTCATCTTATGTCCTAAGTTAGAGAAAGGAGGTAACGTGTGACTGAGGTGATATTTTGACAGTCCACCTCCATTGGTTCTCATGCTTTGATGCCTAAGGTGATCTTCTGGAGAGCATATGAAATCCCAGTAGTCGGGCCCCAAACCAGACGCCAGAAACATGCACTTCTTTGAAACAATTTAGCACAGAGTATTTTTAATTTCAACAGTTGTGTAGTTCATCACTGTTTGTTTATTATTTATTTCTTCTGTGTCCTTGTTAAATGTGTTAAATGATTCTTATATTTTCTCCATTCTGTTTTAGAGATTTGGGGTCATCTTTGCTATCATTACTCTGAATTCTTTTTCAGAGAGTTTGCCTATTTCTTCTTTGTGTATTTGGCTTTGTGGGTTTTTACCTTGTTCCTTCATTTACACAATTTTCTCTGTCTTTTCATTTTATTTAACTTATGGTTTGAGGTCTCTTTTTCCTCAGGCTGTAGGGTCACACTTCCTGTTGCTTTTGTCCTCTGCCCTTAGTGGGTGTGATAGGTCCGGTGGTTTGTGTAGGCTTTGGATTGGGAAGAACTTGTGTCTGCGTTCTGGTGGGAGGAGGTGAAATTTTTTTTTTTCTTGTCTGATGGGTAGGGCTATACAAGGTGATGTGTTTTGGGGTGTTTGTGGGAAGTCTCTCTGATGATGATTGGATTTGTGTTCTTGTCTTGCTTGTTGTTTGGGTGAGGTGTCCTGCACTGGTTACTGCCAACAGCTGGGTGGTGCCAGGTCTTGGACACACATGGAAGCCTTCTTGGGGGTTCTCAATTAATTAATACTCCTTAGGGTCAGGAGTTTTCTGGCAATCTAGTGTCCTGGGCTCAGCACTCCTACCCCAGAGGCTCAGGCCTGATCTTTGATTGAGGAACCTAGATCCTGCAAGCTCTTTGTATGGCAATAAAGGGATTAACATTAAAAAAAAATAAGCAAACAGAAAGAAATGAAAACAAACCACAAACAAATGGTAAATGCAAAATCAGACAAGTAAAAAACAAAGAAGCATACAAACACACTGTGACATACACACACACAAACAAAACCAACAGGGTTCAAAGGAAAGAAAGTACAAGAGAGTGACCCAGTGAGTAAAGGAAGCCAAAAATGATATCAACCAATTAAAAACAAAGCTAATCGGATGTGCACTCATCTCCTCCTGCAGGAGCACCAAAATGACAACTAGCTGTTGAACAACCTTTGACGGGAGGGCACTGGAGCTCAACAAAAAATGATACCCCACATTAAAAGACAAAGGAGAAACCAAAACAAGATGGTAGGAAGGGCACAATCACAATAAAATCAAATCCCATACCCACTGGGTGAGTGGCCCACAAACTGGAGAACAATAATACCTAAGAAGTTCTTTCACTCTTGTGAAGGTTCTGAGCCCTAAGTCAGGCTTCCTAGTCTGAAGATCCAGCAAAGGGACTAGAAATTTCCAGGGAATCTGACTTTGAAGGCCAGGAGGATTTGATTACAGGACTTCCAGAAGATTAGGGGAAACAGAGACTCCACTTTTGGAGGGTGCAAAAAAAAAGCTAGGATGCACCAGGACCCGGGAGAAAGTTGCAGTGACCCTATAGGAGACTGAATCACACCTACTTGTTAGTGTTGGAGGGTCTCCTGTGGAGGCATGAGTCAGCATTGGCTCACCGCAGGGATGGGGGCACTGGCAGCATCAGTCCCGGGAGTTGCCCCTTGGCCCTCTTGGAAGTCACCATTAACTCTATTATACAGTCTGTAGATGGCAGGGTTGGGTCACCTCCAGTCAAAAAACTGCAGCCCCACCTATCAGCAGATAATCAGATAAAAGTTTTACTGAGCATGATCCTGCCGACCAGAACAAGAACCAGTTTTTCCCATTGCCAGTTCCTCCCATAAGCATCATCCACCATAGGGCAGACAGAAAAGCAAGAAGAACTACAGTCCTGCAGCCTCCAGAACAAAAACAACAGCCACAGAAAGTTAATTGAAAAAAAAAAAAAAAAAGGAGAGGATTATCTCCCAGATGAAAGAATAAGATAAAACCCCAGAAAAACAACTAAATGAAGTGGAGATTGGCAGCCTTCCAGAAAAAGATTTCATAATAATGATAGTGCAGATGATCCAGGATCTTAAAAAAAGAACAGGGAGGATGCAAGAAATGTTTACCAAAGACTTAGAATAATGAAGGAACAAACAAACAGAGATGAACAGTACATTAGACGGAATCAATAACAAAATAATGGGCAGAAGAATGGAAGACAGAATGATGGAAATCACTGCCACAGAACCTAATATAGACAAAAGAATGAAATTAAAAAAAAAAAAGAAGAAAGTATGAGTCCTCTGTGACAATATTAAACATACCAACATTTGCATTACAGAGAAGAGAGAAAGGACCCAAGAAAGTATTTGAAGAGATAATAACTTAACACTTCCCCAACATGGGAAAAGAAATAATCAACCAAGTCGTGTAAGTGCAGAGAGGATATCCCAGGCAGGATAAACCCAAGGAGGAACACACCGAGGCACATAGTAATCAAACTGACAAAAATTAAAAACAAAGATAAAACATTAAAAGCAACAAGGGAAAAATGACAAATACAAGGGATCTCCCATAAGTTTATCAGTTGATTTCTGTTTTTTTTTTTTATTGTAAAGCTGAGGTTAGTTTTTTTTTAAATTTTTTTAAAGGTTGTTATTTTATTTTATTTTTTAAAAATTATTTATTTTTACTTTATTTTACTTTACAATACTGTATTGGTTTTGCCATACATTGACATGAAACTGCCATGAGTGTACATGAGTTCCCAATCCTGAACCCTGCTCTCATCTCCCACCCCATATCATCTCTCTGGATAATCCCCGTGCACCAGCTCCAAGCATCCTGTATCGAACATAGACTGGTGATTGGTTTCTTACATGATAGTATACATGTTTCAATGCCATTCTCCCAAATCATCCCACCCTCTCCCTCTCTCTCAGAGTCCAAAAGTCCGTTCTATACATCTGTGTCTCTTTTGGTGTCTCGCATACAGGGTTATCATTACCATCTTTCTAAATTCCATATATATGCGTTAGTATACTGTATTGGTATTTTTCTTTCTGGCTTACTTCACTCTGTATAATCGGCTCCAGTTTCATCCATCTCATTAGAACTGATTCAAATGTATTCTTTTTAATGGCTGAGTAATACTCCACTATGTATATGTACCACAGCTTTCTTATCCATTCATCTTATCAGTTCATCCATCATCTTATCAGCTGATTTCTAAACAAAAATTCTGCAAGCCAGAAGAGAAATGGAGTGATATATTTAAACTGATGAAGAGGAATACCCTACAACCGAGAGTACTCTACGCATCAAGACTCTCTTTCAGGTATGGCAGAAAAATCAAAAACCTTACAGACAAGTAAAAATTAAGAGAATTCAGCATCATCAAACCAGCTTTACAACAAACACTAAAGGAACTTCTTTAGGCAGGAAACACAGAGAAGAAAGAAACCTACACAGAATAAACCCAAAACAATTAAGAAAGTGGTAATATGATCATACATATCAATAATTACCTTAAATAGAAGGTAATTACATCCACTGGCTGGTAATTACATTCCATCCACTGGCTGAGTGGGAGAAAACATGTACACGTATGCATTCCACTTACCACATCACTCTAGTTAATTCCCCAAATTTGTATGTAATTATTTTATACTGTTAGTTTAATCACACTTACATCATGGCTTGCAGTTATAATTATCTTTTATTTTTTGTCTGAATATTAATTGTGCAAACTGATAAAACATCTCTTAGTATTGTGATTATGTAACTAGTATTTGTTTTAATACAACTGTATCATGACTGGCCTATAGAAAATAATAGAATTCTATATCACGAAAACTACCATTTAAAGAAAAGCCTGTGATCACTTTTTAAAATACAGATGCACATTAGAATTCTCTTGAAATTTTTTTAATACAAATACCCAAGTTTTCTTTTTTTCTTCAATGCTCCAGAAGTGATTCTAATGAGTAGCTCTATTTAAAGACAACTGGACTAAATGATAACCTTTTACCTTTATTTAGCTTGTTTCACCTTTTCTATTTCATATTCAGTGGTCTCATTTCATTTAGTGTATGTTTTCCAGTTTCTCTGACTCCCTTTTTGTTATTCTTTCTCAAGCCTTTATCAAGTGTAGTAGAAAAGTTTTGTGTATATATGTATATATATATGTGCATGTTTATGTAATCTTCTAAACCAATTCAGAAAATAAAAGCAAATATTATGTTGTTAATAAAACTGGAAATTAACATGTGGTACACAGTATTAGTAACTAAAATATAGATTTTGTTCAAATTTCACAAAATTTTATGCTAGTGTACATTATTTTTTTTGGTACCTTATTCAACATTCCACAACATATTTAGTTGCATTGGGCAGCTTCAGCTACATGCAACAAACTCTGATAAATTTTCTTTTCAGTTTTATTCTGTTACAAATATTTTCTAATTTTCCTTGTTAAGACATCTTAGATACACCCATCATTTAAAAGCAGACATTTAATTTCAAAATACATGTTTTTTTAAAGTACCCTTGATATTAATTTCTGATTTTGATATTAATTTATCATATAAATGCTTTCTTTTCTACAATCACCTTCTGTGTTTTTTCAGTCTTTTAACCTTCTTGAGGCTTTCAATGGTTAAGTCAAAGATCTTTCTTGCTAAGTGTCATTTGCACTTGAAACTATGTGTTATTTTCAATTATTTTTTGATATTGATTTCTAACATAATTTCACACTGATAAGAGAATAGGCTCTGAATAATTTCAATAGTTTAAGACTATAAATTTTTTTTACCTTGTTTTATGTCCCTGGATATGTTCCAGTGTTTTCTAGTTTATAGTCTATGGTAACTTGAATAGAATTTGTGTGCCTATATTGTGTGAAAATTGTATAAACCTTAATTATGTTGAACTGGTTTATAGTGAATTTCAGGTATACTTTATCCTTCTACTTTTCTGTCTAATAATTTTTGAGAGTTTGATATTGAAACTCCAACTAAAAATCATAATTTATCTACTTAAAAAAATAATCGTGGGGCTTTCCTGGTGACTCAGATGGAAAAGAATCTGCAATGCAGGAGGCCCATGTTCTATCTTTGGGTGGGGAAGATCCCAGGAGAAGCAAATGGCCACCCTCTCCAGTATTCTTGCCTGGAGAATTCCATGGACAGAGGAGCCTGGTGGGCTACAGTCCATGAGGTTGCAGAGAGTCAGACATGACTGAGCAACTAACACTTTCACTTTTTTTTTCATAGTAGAACTATATGTAATTTTGTTTTGTATTTTCCAAGTCTCCTGTAAGTGTGTTATCATATTTCCATAATTTCAAAAATAAAAGAATTAAACAAAGCTAACTAAAACACAAAATAGAAGACACGACCAAAGCAGAATGCAAATAATAACATAATAAAACAAAGAAAGCAAAGCAAAGAAAACAAAACAGATTAACACATGTGGGGAAAAAGAAAAAGAAAAAAATAAGCAAAATGTATATTAAAGAAAGATCACAGCAAGAGAAAAACAACAATAAGGGGGAAAATAGGGGGGAAAAATCCACAGAACTGCAAAAAGCCAACATNCCTCAGGGAAGTGATGCTGGTGAGAACTCTTCCATTCAAGGAACTCTGAGAGGTATTAAAGGTTACTTAAAGCAGTAAGGGTAAAATGTTGGAAGCTGATCTTAACTATGACTTCATCAAGTTACAGAAAAGATAACAGGCACAGGAGGCAAACGCTATTCAAGTGACTATTAATATAATACTTAAAAATGAATGAATTCTTTAATTTTAATGTTTTCAATTATAGAATAATAAATAAATAATAGTTTTGGTGTTTATGTTATATATTTTTTAATTGTTAATAAGACAGTTTTGAATGTTTTGACAAAAATTCTTAATGTCCTTGAACAATTGTATTTTCCCCATTATTAGCAAGATGGCTCTTTTTTTTTTTTTTTTTACTTTTTATTTTCAATTGGAGTATAATTGATTCACAATGTTGTGTTAGTTTCAGTTGTAGAACAAAATGATTCAGTTGTACAAAGACATGTATCTATTCTTTATTCAGTTTCAGCTTTCATGATCATTTTATGATCCTTGAACTACCCTGCAAAGTGAGGACTGTGAAATTGTGTCAACGTAAAAATTGTGCTGACTTAGAAAGTTGGTGCATGATTTTGCCATAATATTCACAACTTTATTGTTTACATACTACACTGTCATGACATTGGAAGACTGTTAGAATATAGATAAATGTGTCAAATACATTTTCAAAGAAAAATTTCTACATTTTATGAAATAAAAATGATTTATTTATATTTTGGCTGTGATGGGTCTTTGTTGCTGTACTTGGGCTTTTTCTAGTTCTGACGAGTGAGGTCTACTCTTTGTTGCAGTGCTTGGGCTTCTCTTGTTGCAGAATGTGGCTTCAGTAGATCCAGCTCATATGATCAGTAGTTGTGGCACACAGGCTTAGTTGTTCCAAGGCGGGTGGGAACTTCCTGGAACAGGGATTGAACCTATGACCCTTGCTTAGAAAGGTGGATTCTTAACCACTGGACCACCATGGAAGCCCCTCCACATTTTTTATTTAATCTGGCTATTTTCTAAGAAATGGGACAGAAAGTGGAGACTGACAGGTACTTGGGTTCATGTAATTTTTTACTTAGGAAGAGCTAAAGTAAATAAAATTGATCTCTGAGGGAGATCCATAAGCATGTTACCAAAAGCAGATCAATTTTCAAGACACAGCGGTTGGTAGGAAAGGAAGGTTGGTTTTATTTTGGATGCCAGCAACCAGGGGAGAATGTAGACTTGTGTCCAAGAACCAACTCCTAGTTGCTATTCAGGAGACCGAAGTTTTTAAAGGGGAGTTTCAGGGCGGTATGGAGAGAGGGAGGGGGCAGGATGGCATAGTCACCTCCAACAGTCATCTCGATATCAGTGACATGGCAGCCAATTCAGCATCATCTTTGTTGTTTATTTTTTAAAAAATATTTGTTTGTTTTTAATACAAATTTATTTATTTTAATTGGAGGTTAATTACTTTACAATATTGTATTGGTTTTGCCATACATCAACATGACTCCGCCACAGGTATACATGTGTTCCCCATCCTGAACTCCCCCTCCCGCCTCCCTCCCCGTATGGGCTGGTACACTAGGACCATCTTTGTTGTTCTGAGTACAGTTAATCTCTAGTTTCAGCATTTGTTCCTGCTTTTTGGAGACAGTTCCTGGAAGTGGAGCAGCTTATGTCATAGCTTCTGTCTGATCGTCATGCAGTCATCCGCTTATCATATAGTCAGCTTCTTCTGCCTGGTGAGGGGACTTCAGTATCTGAAAAACAGCTCACAGGACATGGCTCAGAATATTCTCTATGACTCTTGAGGAGTAACTGAAGGTCCTTGGCTCTGTTTGGTGACTAAACTAATGTGTTTTGTCTTGTGTAAAGGCTTAGAGTGTGAGGCATAACTGGGTTTTAGGATGAAGGTTGTGCTTACAGGCAGAGCCTCTATAAGAATTTACTTTTCTCCGTTCATCTATTCTTGGGCATTTAGGTGGTCTCTGTATCTTTGCTCTTGCCAATAAGAGTAACATGAACACAGGGGTGCATATATCTTTTTCATGTTTTTGTTTTCCTTGGAAAAATGTTCAGAAGTGGATCATAAGATAGTATTTTATTCCATAGTATTTTGCTTGAGGACCTCTGTATCGTTTTCCATAGCAGTTGTACCAATGGACATTCCCATCAACAGTGCACAAGGATTCCCTTTCCTCCACATCTTCACCTGCTGTCTATAGTACTTTGTAGGATAGCCATTCTGTCAGATGTGAGGTGATATCTCACTGAGGTTTTGATGTGCATCTCCCCAGTAAGGAGTGATGTTGAATATCTTTCCATGTGCCTATTGGCCATCTGTATATTTTTTTTTGTTAAAAAAAAATTCATTTGAATCTCCTGCCCATGTTTTCCAGGTTCTTCTTCTTCTTTTTTTGAAGATCCAAAGAAAATCTCGCTAAGATTGATGTCAAAGAGTGCACATACTGCTTGTGTTTTCTTCCAGGAGATGTACAGTTTCAGTATCAGGTTGAAGTCTTTGATCCCTGTTGAGTTTATTTTTATGGATGGCGTGATGAATGAGGAATCGTCGTGAAGTGGAATGTGTGATTCATCCGGGGCTCCTGTTTGTCTGAACTGTGAGGTGTAAGTCTGTTCGAGTCTCCTGCCCAGTGTTTTCATTAGGCTGCTTGTTTTTCAGAGGTTGATTTCAGTATGTTCTTGGTTTTCTTGGATAGAATCCCTTATCAGGTGAATGTTTTGTTCTCTGCTTTTATTTACTTTTTAAAAAATCAGAAGGAGGAAGTTCTACAAACTGAGTTTTGGTGGTGTTTTTGTTTTTCTATTTTAAATGGACTACAATGGATCATCAACATTTAACATATTTCAAAAGCACATTTATAGTGTAGCATTGCATAGATTACCTCAGAACTTGATTTATTTAATGGATAGCTATTGACTCTCACAGAAAAATTTTTTTCCTGTTATTGTGAGAAGTCATGCTGAAATTCATGTTCTCTTGACCACAAACACATTTTCCCCAGTGTCCTGCACAGACCCACTTGTTGTCTTTAGACTTTGTCGTGATTTATGAAGAGATTGATTCTTATTTCCACTTGTATAGGTTCAAGTGTATCATCTGTCCTAACTTACGGACTTTTCCAGTTGGCTTTCAAAAGACCTCCATTCAAAAGGATGACAATAACAGCAATTCCTGCGTTGTTCTCTGAGCGTTTGCCTGATTTTCATTTGTCAGACCTCATCTTCCCTCCTGAGTTGCCAGGTGGTGCCAGTAGTGAAGAATTCGCCTGCAAATCCGAGAGACACAGGCTGGATCCCCGGGTTGGGAATATCTCCTGGAAGAGGAAATGGCACCCTGCTCCAGTATTCTTGCCAGAAGAATTCCATGGACAGAGGAGCCTGGTGGGCTACAGCCCATGGGGCGGCAAAGAGTGGGACACGACTGAGTGTCTGAGCAGCAGACCTTCCCTCCCTGCCTTCCGGCCTCCGGCCTTCCCTCGCTCCCTCTCTGCCTCCCTCCCTCGCTCCCGCCCTCCCTGCCTCACTCCCTTGCTACCTCCCTCGCCAGATCAAGATGGAAGACCAGGGTCTTGCTCACGCTGCCCTGGGCAGCCGGTGCCTGCTGTCCCATTCCCCGGAGTCTCCCCGGACTTTTCTCCACCCAGGGATCGCTTGGGGATTGTTTCTTCTTTAGACACCCTCCTGCCAATATTTTCCTAGTCCCCCTCCCCCGCCCCCCTCAATCTGGGGGAACGCACCGGAGTCATCCAGAGTCAAGTGTTGCCCAGCCGGGAGCTAGTTCCAAGGCCATGCCTCTAGTTTGAAACAGGCCTTCAGCCTGCAGCAACAAGTACACACCCTCAGGCTGTGCGCATGCGCGCTCAGTCGGGTCCCACTCTGATCCAATGTACTGTAGCCCGCCAGGCTCCTCTGTCCTCGGACAAGAAGAGGTAATCTGTAGAAAACTCCAATATTTAGGCCACCTCATGCGAAGAGTTGACTCATTGGAAAAGACTAATGTTGGGAGGGATTGGAGGCAGGAGGAGAAGGGGACAACAAAGGATGAGATGACTGGATGGCATCACCAACTCAATGGACATGAGTCTGAGTGAACTCCGGGAGTTGGTGATGGACAGGGAGGCCTGGCGTGCTGCGATTCACAGGGTCGCAGAGTCGGACACGACTGAGCGACTGAACTGAACTGAACTGAACTGAACTGAGAAAACCCGCGGACGTTGGCGCCTGTTGTCTGGCGCCATCTGGCGGCCGCTTTTATGTTATCTCTTCCTCGGGCGACTGGCGACTTTCTCAAGGGATGGGATTTGATCTCTGGGCCCGAAGCAGAGTTTTGAGAGACCAGCGGCTCCGTTGGCGACCATTGTGGTTGCATGGGGAGCATGGGCATCTTATGTTCTCGCTGAAGATGGGGGATGTAGTGTTTTTTTTATTTGGTCGGGGTGGTGGGGGGTGTGGAATGCGGTGATCAGCACTGCACTCCAGAGCCCAGGGGTGAGGCTGCCTGGCCTGGTCTACCCAGCATTCACAGTGCTCCTATAGCTGTGGCCTGACCTGACTCTGGTCAGGCTGCTGAAGGGGAAAGGGAAAGAGTGTCCTCGGTTCCATGAACGTGACCTGATCATTTTGTGTTAACCTTATTAATTTTCCCATTTTCTCTCTGCTTCCCACTCCAGAGATAAAGGACTGGTGTGAGGTGAGCCTGTGGAGGGCATGAGTGGCATGCAGGCTTGAGTCCTGGTCATTGATTTTTTAAAGTTCCCCTCTGGCGGTGCGGACCAGCATAGGCTGTGAACAGTGAAATGGATAGCATGGCAGGGGCCCAGTCTCTCGTGGAGCCCAGCCTCAGAGCTCCCTCTCTGTTTTCCACCAAGTCCCCATTCAGAGACTTGGAGAGACCAGTTCTTCTTTGGATGAACTGGGAGGGGATTTGCTTGGTTCACTCACCCTATGTTCTTAGTGCTTGAACCTCTGCCACTGATAGCTTCTGGTGAATGATGTCAGATTCGTGATCTCTGAAGAAGATTTAACTTCGGGACCAGGGACCAGGTGTGATCACTCAAGAGGTTTTGTATAGCAGAGTTTTATTAAAGTGAAAAGGGACGGACAAAGCTTCTGACATAGACATCAGAAGGGGATGGAGAGTACCCCCCTTGCTAGTGTTAGCAAGCTGTTTCATGTCTGTTAGAAAGCTATTAATCAGAGAAGAGAGACACCTCAAGGCTGATGGAGTTTCACCAGGCCCCTCTCCCACAATAAGCATTTTTGAGATAGGATGGCACGAGGTGTGTCATCCCCCAGCCATGAAACAATTGATATGAATACTGGTTTGTTGAGCTATTATCAGCCCAGGGGTTGAGAAAAGAAAAAAAGTTAGGTGGAACCATTTTGAAGAAAGGATAATTCCAAAGGAAATACATAAGTTTATTAACATAGCTTAAGAAAAACATTTCTGTAGAGCATTTGTTTCCTCCTGCTGCTTAAAGGAGAGATAAAAAAATGTCTGACACTTGCAGCCTATTTCCTCCCTTTGGAGACCCCTAACTTTCCTGCCTGTTACCTTCTCACCATCCCAATACCTGGGTCCACCATATGGCCCTGAGAGCTCTGGGGCTGGTGGTAATGGGGTAGTACTGGGAACCTGTTGCCAAGAGTGAGGTCCCAGGGGCCCCTTGCAATTTGTGGATAGACTGGATTGCTGGGCACAGTAATTTTTTCACCCAAAGTGAGCATTCTTGCTGCCAGGTAGGTGTTGGCTTGGTGTTTATTGGTGTCTGTTGGCAAGCAACTTTGATTTCTGGGCATGCACTGGGCTCTAGACTTAACTATCGGTTTATACCAGCTCTATTTTCACTTTCTTGACTCCCCCTGAGCCTGAGTGCTGGTTCTAGAGGGTGTATCTGACAACCTGCAGAGCAGTTGATGGCAATGCAAGGGAAGTAAAGCCATGCATGGTGGGTTTTCTATCCTGTGTGCTCCCTACCAGAGGCACCTGGTAGTGACTGAGACAGCTCTATCACAGAGACTCCATGCCATGCATTAGGTGTAATCTTCCTGAGGTTGTTGGGCATGCTCATCTGAGAAAAGGTGGCTGGTAAGGCTGAAACAGACTCTGCCGGTGATTGTTCTCATTAGACCTCCTTCTGGGAGGTTTTATGTACCATGATTATGTGCTATACTGATGATGGGCTGTCTGAGGATGTGTCTAAGCCATTCTAGATGATGGATAAATTCATGTTAGCAGGGCTGTTTTTTTTTTTTTTCTTTTCTTGCCCATGGTCCCTCACCTTGCATTTCTACCTCCTGGTGTGTAGAAAGCAGGGGTTGGAATCTGGTGTGATTTCAGTCTTCCAATATCTGTCTAATGGCATCGACAAGGCTGAGGTCCTCTGATGCCTCACCCTTCACTTTCTTGGTTTGTGTTTCTTGAGTGGTTCTTCCTACCATGAAGACGGCTGGGCCCCAGTGTTGTGTGCCCCATCAGTCCACAGTGTGTTTTACTGACCTGCTTGTATTTTTCCTGAAGGGTTCCAGGTCTTCCCTCAGATGCTTGAGACTAGGTGGTGGTATTATTTTCTCTTCTCATTGATCCTCTCCTGTTTGAACTGTAGTGGGGCACTCTTTGAGTTTCTTTCTTAGAGATCAAGATAATGGGGACACACCTTCCCCATTGTGGGGCAGGTGCTTCATTATGGTCATCCCTACTGTGTGGCAAGGGCAATGGATTTGGCTGGATGGGTGCTGTGAGCCCCCCTTTGCCAGGGTTACATATGGACACATGAACAATGGTGCAGGGCAGGCAATGCAAAGAGGGCTAAGACTTCAAATGAGACCCAGATGAGTCAGAGGCAGTGCTCCCCAGCCTTCACTATGAGGTCTCAGGTTGGTCCATTGATTACTTCTGCTACGAATTACTCCAGACCCAACTAAGCCCTGGCACCTGTTGAAGTGCCTCTGAGGGTCTCACTGGGAAATGGTAATGACTGGAGAATGTGTGCTTTGGTAGAAAAGCCCTCTCTAGTGATCTGAGAGCTAGTTGGGGGGTGGGGTGGGGTACTGAACCCTTAAAGTGTTACACTTTCAAAATAAGTAGTACCCATTGGCGAGGTGCCACTGCTGGTGAGCAAAGCTTGCTAACTTCCCCTGTGATGACCCCATGGTGCAGCTGACCACCACCTCCCGTTGATTAATATAGTCTGTGCTTTCCTACTCTGAGTCAGGGAGGGTCCCGCAAGCCTGGTGTCTGGCACAGGCATGGATATATGTGTGGTTCCCAGGTTGTGTGCTAAGGGGGAATGCTCATTTTCAACTTATCTGTTGCCTCACTATGAGGAGCTGCCTTGCTTGCTCCCATCCTGTGTCAAAGCCTATGGTAGTACACAGGGATGGATGTGGTTGCTCTCTGAAAACATTTCCTTTGGACGTGGGACCCATGGTGAAGATTAGGGTAGATACAGATGGGATGATGAGCATGTGGGCAGCTTTTCCATGGCAATGGATCCTTCTCAAGTGGGCTTAGTGGTGGGGCTGGGTCATAGAAAGCATAGATATGGCTAAGGCTGCCTGAGCTCCAAGGTATAGGGCCACCCTTGGGTCTGTGGCGGTGCTGCCCTGGTTGCTTTCCTAGGGGCCCAGTTTTATCTGAGCTCTTCCTTACTTGGACAATTCCTCTGCCCCTGCCCCATGGCTTTCAACTTGCATGTATGCTGCCTTTCACTATTGCTGTCAGTCTTCTTGCTCAGATGGCTGCTTGTGAGTGTCATTCCTGGCTGACTTGGCTGGAAGTCTTCTCATATGAAGTGCTCCTGGACCCCATGGGGGCTGGTATATAGTGACGGGGGAAAAGAGTTTGTTGGTTGTGTGTTGGAGGAAGTTTCGTAGACTATTTGTTGTTCTCTGCTGTTGATAATGATCTCAACACCTATGAGACAACCAAAGGTGCCACTCAAAGTCCTTTGAGGGAAAAGGCACAATTTTTCTGCCAGAGGTATTGGGCAGTAAGACCAGGTGTCTTTCTTTGGCAGCTAGTTAGCATTGGGATTATTTCTGATATCTTCAGGCCCCGATGTGGCAGAGTAGATGCCCCCACACTGACTGCTTTTCCAGTGCCGAGTCTATACACCAGACTTAGTCATTTTTCTGCCTCTCCATACTGGCTGCTGATCCCAGTGCTATGCCCTGATACATGTCACTCCCCAATATCAACTTGGCTTCAGTGTCCTTTTGCTATTTGCAGAGTATTAGCAGCACATGGGGGTCAATTTCCCACTCTGCCTTGCCCCACTCTTGTAAGGCAAACCTGAGCATCAGTGTGAGTTTGGCTGTAGTTACTGGTTTTGACCAGCCACAGTGGCCATACTAATCTATAACGCTAACTAGGTGAGGATGAGAGGAAGCTGGTCTTGGTATAGTCATCTGGTCCTTTAGTCCTCTTTACATTCCACCTAGGGGGCTGCACCTGGGTTGCACTAAGGCACAATCTAACCTTGTATAATTGAAAATGGTCTATTATCCTTATTTTCGGTCCTGTAGTCAAGAAGCCCAGTAAACTCTTGCATCCTTCCTTGGCTTAGAGGAACCTCCTTCATAACAGTAGGGGGTACACTGTCCCCTTTCTCAGGGGTGGATGAGGGGTGGGTGGGGGTGTTTGGTACAACTGTCAGGCTGCAGCTGAAAAAGACCAGAATGGCATGAGCTGCCATCTGAGACAGTGGCCCATCACGACTCTGGCAGTAGACTTGAGCTCCCAACAAGTCAAAGCTTTGGGAATGAGGGTGTGTGTTGTGCTGGGGAGGGCAGGGCAGTGGGCAGGGACTGCTTCCTTCTATGTCTTAGGCCTTCTTCCTTCTTTGTCTGCTCCGTCCTCCTGATTGCCTCCTCTTTCTCTTCTGCACCCTCCATTTCGTTAAGAAAGCACACACTCTTTCCATGTCCCATTGCTGGCACAGGTCAGGGCTCCATTCTGTCCAGAACATCCATGCTTCCTTCCTTGGCTTAGTGGGACCTCCTTCCTAAGAGTGGGGCGTACACTGTCCCCTTACACGGGTCACTCCAGGGCACTTGGGCTGGGGTGTGGGCTGGGGAGGTGCGGGCATCAGGCTCCACCTGAAAAAGCCAAAAGGATGTGAACTGCCATTCAAGATGCTGGCCCATCACGTCTATGGCAGTAGCCTTGAGCTCAAGGCAACTCAAAGCCCTGGGGGTGGTGGACTGGGACAGCTGTAGGGAAAGGACACCAGGAAAGCATGGAGGAGTTAGGGAGGAATGTGGGAAAGGGAAGCAAGGAAAGTGAGGGATCCAGGTGGAGGCACTGGAGAGAACGTCCAGTATCTGGAATGCCAAGGAGGAGGCAGCAGAGGCAATTGAGGCCAATGTATATGTGCCATGTGAAAAAGTGGTAAAACTCAGAGCATTTTGGAAGGCAAGGCAGGCTGGGAAAGGGGGCGTGGGCGGCAACTTCAAAGGGACCTAGGGGAATTCCTAGGAAGTTAGGACTGTGCACTGCTGATGGCACCGGAGCCTGGGATTGATCCTACTCGCTGTGTGGCAGGGACACCGACCGAAGCCCCGAATGGCCCACCCAGCCCAACATGGACCTTGGGGGTCTGTGGCACAGGCCATGCTTGTGAAAGCCCACTCACTCCGTGGGATTCTGCCCAGGGTCTCTGCTTGGAAAGAGGCCAGGGGGGTCCCCTCCATCTAAGCACCCACCACTATTTACATAAATGGGGGCAGAGCTGCCTCACACTATCCAAAGTCTTGAGCTCCTGGGTCCTGGCCCACTAGGCCAGCAGTCTGCAGGGTCCTGTGGCTCTCCCACCATGCCTTCGTCCGGCTCCCCCAGCACCTCAAGCAGTACGTTTGCCCTCGACCCTGGAGCTGGGTCACGTCTCAGGGGGTTTGTGGATCACCCGGCCAAGGGCTCATGGCACGCGATTGACCGCCCACCAGGAATGGCAGGGACCAGTCGGCTGGGCCCCTGGTCCCCAGGCATCAGGTGGTCCCAAAGAGGCACTGTTTGGCAGTTTTGCTCCCTTGGCACACACATGGCTTTCCCTTTCTCTTTTCTGGGATGATGGTGTTGGTGGAGGGGGTTGGGGGGGGGACTGGGATGGGGCCCTTTTTCTTCATCTTCCTGTGGAAATGAAAGTTGGAAAGCCCTTCAGCGGCTTTCACTCCACAATGGCCTAGTGCCTTTTGTCTCCATCATGCGTTGCATGTTGGACTTTGCTTCGGCTTCCTTCCTTTCCTTTTCCACTCGCGACAGTAAGTATGGCCCATGTTTGTGTTAGCCCTGAGAAGCCAGGTTCCCTCCCGTCGGCATCATGATGGAGGGATATCTGGGAGAAGCCCCACTGAGACATTTCCAGGGCATCTTCCCAGACGGGTGGAAAAATGTGGGGGGATAGTGTTGTGGTCTTTGGTGGGTGGGATTTCTTGCTGCCTTTGATTTGGGGCTGGGTTTGGTTTCCTTTCTGCTTGCTCGTGTTTCTCGGATTGTGGTGTGGGTGCGGGTGGTGGGGTGGAGGATTTCCCCACCGACCTTGCTTCTCAGCCTGGCTGTCGGGGTGTAGCTAAGTGACTTCCAAATGCACACCCATCCCTGGGCTCCCGGCTTTGCTCAGGCACAGGGGCCTCTCCTGGGTGGGGAGCACGCTTGGGCTCCTCTGCCGAGTCCTCCCACATGTCCTCTGAGACTTTTCCATTTCTTCTCTTCCACAGGCCCCGTCGCCACAGGATCTCGCAGGAGGAGGCTCGTTCTGAAGCTGAGCCAGAAGGATGCCCTGCAAGCGCTCTTTCAACACACCCCCTACCCAGGGATAGTGACCAGAGAACGACTGCCCCAAGAGTTTGGCATTGCCGAAAGCAGAGTCCAGGTAGGCCCCCGTCTCTGCACCCATTCTCCCTTTCAGGCTCTCCATGCCAATTCTGGTTAGCTAAAAACATCTGGCAGCCTTTCTCTTGAGAAGGAATTCTCTCTGTTTGTCCCTAGGTCTGGTTTCAAAACCAATGAAGAAGGCGGTTAAAGCATAGCCAATCGCCATCTGAATATGTGCACCAAGAAGGGAAGGGGAACCAACCTCCATGCCCACACCACCATCGCCATCTCCTCGACCTCAGTCTCCCTCTCAAGGTAATTTACCCTGCATTCCCCAAAAGTAAGTTCCCCAGAGGGGGTCCCAAAGCCTCCCCCTCTTGCCAGGGAATTCTCTCTGCTGGTGGATGACCACGGGAGGCCCAGAAACACCAATGGGAGTGGAAACAGGGCCATCTGATTGCTGCCCCCATCTGTGTCCCAGATCGGGGCAACACGCCCCAAGTCAGCATGAAGGGACAGCACTGTTCCTTAATGCACACCCTCCCCAGCCCCCATTAGGAACTTTAGCCTCTGGCTGCCCAGGCAACCTTGGCTGAGGAGCATGCGTCAGGGCACTCCATGGCAAGACTGGAGGAGGAAAGAGACACACAGGGACATGCATGTGTGTGGAATGTGCATGTGTGCACGCACACATCCATGATGGATCCAGGCATACGATCCATCTGGGTGTATTCCTTAGAGCCCTGCCCCGGCTGCAGAGCCACCTGTGGTGATCCAGGTGTGTGGGACTCTCCCTCCCCTCCACACCGTATCTGTGCTGTGAACATTCCATGGGCCTTAACGTCCTCTCCGCTCGGTGTATTCTTTCTTTGCTAGAAGACTCGGCCAGAGAGGCCAGGAGAAAGAGGACAGTCATTTCTCCTTCTCAAGCAAAGATCCTTGTGCAAGCCTTCAAGAGGAATCGCTTCCCGGGGATTGCCGCCAGGGAAGAACTGGCTCGTCAGACAGGAATCCCAGAACTTTGAAACCAGGCAAATTCTCCACCCAGCGCATGGGCCCAGGATGTGGCACAGGAGAAAGGAGCATTCAGACCTGCCAAGCGTTTGTAGCTGGATACATGTAGGCTTGGCCTGGGGCTTGGGCTTGGGGGGAAGGGGACCAAAGTTGGTGGGCGAGTGGTGAGTTTGGGGCTGCAAGCACCCCTCATTTCCCAGGGCCAAGGGTTTTGTTTGCAGAAAATGGCCCTGCAGAAGTTGCCCTGGGCCTGACATACCAAAAGGTGGGGGCAAAGGGAGAGAGTGGGGGTGAAGGGAAAGAGTTTTGGATGGCTGAGTGGTAGAGGGAGAGAGGGAGAGAGGGAGAGAGAGAAAGGAAGCAGGGAGAGTTTGGGACAGAGGGAGGAAGAGGGTGTTTGGGGGAGGGGGGCAGAGCCCAGGTCTGGGACTCAGTTTCAAGCCACCGGCAAACCTTACAGGTATCCCTAAAATGCTCCATCAGGGACACACTTCCCTCGGTTTCAAGGTGCCTGCTCTGGGCGGGATTCCTGAGGTTAGATCCTCTGAGTCAGCAGTAGGGAGCTATCCACACAAGTGCTTTCATGACCAGACTCCATGTGAACACACATGCCCAGTAGATCTTCAAAGGCCAATCATCTCCGTGTGTCTTCCTCGAAGGGGCCAGTGGAACTCAGAGGGCAGCCAGTGGGGTGCCCTGGAGGACCTCCCCCAGCTCTTCAGCAGGGTGTTCCCAGGACTGGGGCCGTGAACCTAGTGAGTTGCCCAAGGCCCCCAGCTCCTGGCCCCTAATTTGGGTATGCAGGTTTACACACAGGGTGTGTCTCCGTAGGAGCCAAGAATCTTGCTGACAGACTTATGCTCACTAAAGCTCTCCTACAGAGCAAAGACGTGTGGATGCGGTCTTGCCTTCGTCTGTGAGTGTGGGTTCCCTACCTCGGCCGCAGGCTCAGAGGAAACATCCCCTGAGAAAAGACCTCCAAGAGGAGCTTTTCTGCAGGCTGGGAAGCAGAGTTCACACGATGCAGGGAAAGCAAGACTCCTGCGGGGAAGAAGAGGCAGCCAACCGGAGTGTGTTTGCAAGCCTGTATTTGGAAGGAACAGGTTAGCTTCTACAATGGGAGACATCCAGATTTGCTCAGAGAAGCAAAATTCCAGAGTCAGGGCCAAGCGTGTCCCATGCCCTTTACAAGCCTTGCAAAATTTTCCGACGTTATACTGGCCATGAAGAAGCAGGCTGCAGGAGTGTGTCAGAGATGACTGGGTGCCTTAATGGGGTAAGCTCCACTATTGCCTTTCTAGTCGAACTAAGCCCCAAGCCTACTTGGAGAGGGAGTGGGGCCCGGTTGTCTCAAAACTGCCAAAAGCTAGAGCAACGGGAGCTCTGTCAGAGGTAAGGGAAGAGCAATTGGATGGATTTCAAGCTGTTGCTTGGCCGCACAGCTTCAAGTCCCCACGGAGAGAAACAAGCGCCCTGTGCACCTAGGTCATGTATGCAGGTTCACACAGAGTGTGTCTCCATAGGAGCAAGAACGTTCCTGACAGACTTAGGCTCACTAGAGCTCTCCTACAGAGCAAAGATGCGTGGATGAAGTTTGGCCTTTGCCTGTGAATGTAGGTGTCTTACCTTGTCCCCAGACTCAGGGGAAACAGCCCCTGAGAAAAGACCACCAAGAAGTGCTTCTCCCGCAGCCTGGGAAGTTTGCAGGATGTGGGAAAAGAGAGCCTCCTTAGGGTAGAAGAGGAAAGCAACCCTCATGTGTTTGAAAGCCTGTATTTGGAACGAACTGGTTAGATTCTACAATGGGAGACCTCCAGATCTGCTCAGAGGACTGGAATTCTAGAGTCAGGGCCGAGCATCTTCCCTGCCCTTTGCGAGCTTTGCACAGACATTGATAGCTTCTAGAGGTACTGCCCATGAAGGAGCAGGCTGCGGGAGTGTGTCAGACGTGAACACGCACTTTACTGATGTTAGCTCCACTATTGCCTTTCCAGTTGAACTAGGCCCCAGGCCTACTTGGACAGGGGTGAGTTCAGTTTCTCCAAACTGCAAAGCGAGCTCTGTCAGAGGTAAGGGCAGAGCAATTGGACAGGTTTTCATGCTGTTGCTTGGCCAAACAGCTTTAGCGCCCCTCAGAGAGAAAGAGGTGCCCTGTGCCCTTAGGTTGGATATGCAGGTTTACACACAGAGTGTGTCTCCGTAGGAGCCAAGAATGTTCCTGACAGACTTAGGCTCAATAGAGCTCTCCTATTTCTGCTTTATTGACTATGCCAAAGCCTTTGACTGTGTGGATCACAATAAACTGTGGAAAATTCTGAAAGAGATGGGCATACCAGACCACCGGACCTGCCTCTTGAGAAATCTGTATGCAGGTCAAGAAGCAACAGTTAGAACTGGACATGGATCAACAGACTGGTTCCAAATCGGAAAAGGAGTATGCTTATTTAACTTACATGCAGAGTACATCATGAGAAATGCTGGGCTGGAGGAAGCACAAGCTAGAATCAAGATTGCCGGGAGACATATCAATAACCTCAGATATGCAGATGACACCACCCTTATGGCAGAAAGTGAAGAGGAGCTAAAAAGCCTCTTGATGAAAGTTAAAGAGCAGAGTGAAAAAGTTGGCTTAAAGCTCAACATTCAGAAAACAAAGATCATGGCATCTGGTCCCATCACTTCATGGCAAATAGATGGGGAAACAGTGGCAGACTTTATTTTGGGGGCTCCAAAATCACTGCAGNGACTCTGATGCTGGGAGGGATTGGGGGTAGGAGGAGAAGGGGACGACAGAGGATGAGATGGCTGGATGGCATCACGGACTCGATGGACATGAGTCTGAGTGAACTCCGGGAGTTGATGATGGACAGGGAAGCCTGACGTGCTGTGATTCATGGGGTCGCAAAGAGTTGGACATGACTGAGAAACTGAACTGAACTGAACTGAACAGAGCAAAGACGTGTGAATGTGATTTTAGCTTTGCCCTTGACTGTGGGTCCCCTACTTTGGCCCCAGGCTCAGGGGAAACCGCCCCTGAGAAAAGATCTCACAGAAGAGCTTTTCCTGCAGGCTGGGAAGTGGACTTCGCAGGATGTGGGGAAAGCTAGCTTCCTTTGGGGAAGAAGAGGCAGCCAACTGGCATGCGTTTGTAAGCCTGTATTTGGAAGGAACTGATTAGATTCCACAACGGGAGATTTCCAGATCTGCTCAGAGGACCGAAATTGAGAGTCAGGGCCTAGCATCTCCCCTGCCCACTGAGGGCTTTGCAAAGACATTCATAGCCTCTAGAGGTACTGACCTTGAAGGAGCAGCCTGCGGGAGAGTGTCAGACATGACTGTGTGCCTTACTGACGCTATTGCCTTTCCTGTTGAACTAGGCCCCAGGCCTACTTGGCGAGGGGGTTGGGCCCGGTTGTCTGCACACTGCCAAGGGCTAGAGCAATGGGAGCTCTGTCAGAGCTAAAGGAAGAACAATTGGATGGATTTTCAAGTTGCTGCTTGGCTGCACAGCTTCTGTGCTCCTCGGAGAGAAATGGGTGCCCTGTGCCCCTAGGTCGGGTATGCAGGCTCACACACAGAGTGTATCTCCATAGGAGCCAAGAATGTTCCTGACAGACAGGCTCACTAGAGCTCTCCTACAGAGCAAAGATGCGCGGATGTGGTTTTGTCTTTGTGAGTGTGGATCCCGTACTTTGGCCCCAGGCTCATAGAAAACAGCCCCCAAGAAAAGACCTCCATGAAGCGCTTTTCCCGCCGGCTGGGAAGCGGTGTTCACAGGATACGGCCAATGTGAGCCTCCTTCAGGGAAGAGGAGGCAGCCAAGCGTCATGTGTTTGCAAGCCTGGTTTATGAACGAACAGGTTACAATCTACAAGGGAGACTTCCAGGTCTGCTCAGAGGAACGAAATTCAGAGTCAGGGCTGAGCATCTCCCCTGACCTTTGTGAGCTTTGCAAATCATTCATAGCCTCTAGAGGGACTGCCCGTGAAGGCGCCGGCTGCAGGAGTGTGTCAGACATGACTGGGCGCCTTAGTTGCGTCAGCTCCGCTTTTCACTTTCTAGTCGAACTAGGCCTCATGCCTTTTTACAGTAGAGGGGGTTCGGCTCGGTTGTCTCCAAACTGCCAAAGGCTAGAGCAATGGGAGCTCTGTCAGAGGTAAGGGAAGAGCAGTTGGTTGGATTTTCAAGCTGTTGGTTGGCCGCAGACCTTCAGGGCCCCTCTGAGAGAATCAGGTGCCCTGTGCCCCTGGGGCAGATATGCAGGTTTACACACAGAGTGTGTCTCCGTAGGAGCTAAGAATGTTCCTGACAGACTTAGGCTCACTAGAGCTCTCCTACACAACAAAGACGTGTGGATGAGGTTTTGCTTTCCCCTGTGAGTGTGGGTTCCCACCTTGTCCCCAGACTCAGAGGTAAGAGCCCCAGAGAAAAGACTTCACAGAAGCACTTTTCCCACAGGCTGGGAAGCGGAGTTCGCACGATGCGGGGAAAGCGAGTGTCATTCAGGGAAGAAGAGGCAGCCAACCAGCATGTGTTTGCAAGCCTGTATTTGGAACGAACTGGTTAGATTCCACAACGGGAGACCTCCAGATCTGCTCAGAGGACCGAAATTCAGAGTCAGGGTTGAGTGACAGACTTAGGCTCACTAGAGCTCTCCTACAGAGCAAAGATGCGTGGGTGTGGATTTGACTTTGCCTATGGTGTGGGTCCCCTACCTCGGCCCCAGGCTCAGGGGAAACAGCCCCTGAGAAAAGATCTCACAGAAGCACTTTTCCAGCAGGCTGGGAAGCAGAGTTCTCAGGATGAGGGGAAATTGAGTCTCCTTCGGGGAAGAAGAGGCAGCCACCGGCGTTTGTTTATAACCCTGAATTTGGAAGGAACATGTTAGATTCTACAACAGGAAACCTCCACATATGCTCAGAGGAAGGAAATTCCAGAGTCAGGGCCGAGCATCTCCCCTGACCTTTATGAGTCTTGCAAAGACATTCCAAGCTTCTAGCAGTAGTGCCCATGAAGGAGCAGGCTGAGGGAGTGTGTCAGACATGACTGGGCACCTTAGTGACGTCAGCTCCGCCTTTGACTTTCTAGGCGAAGTAGGCCCCGCGCCTCCTTGGAGAGGGCTTGCAACACGGTTGCACGGTTGTCTCCAAACAGCTAAGTGCTAGTGCAATGGGAGCTTTGTCAGAGGTATGGGAAGGGCAATTGGATGGATTTTCAAGTTGTTTGTTGGAAGCACTTCTTCAGCGCCCCTCAGAGAGAAAGAGGCACCCTGTGCCCCTAGGTCAGTTATGCAGGTTTACACAGAGTGTGTCTCTGTAGGAGACAAGAATGTTCTCGACAGACTGATGCTCACCAGACCTCTCTTACAGAGAAAAGACGTGTGGATGTGGTTTTGCCTTTGCCCTTGACTGTGGGTCCCCTACTTCAGCCCCAGGCTCAGGGGAAACAGCCCCTGAGAAAAGACCTCCAAGAAGTGCTTTTCCCACAGGCTGGGAAGTGGAGTTCGCAGGATGTGGGGAAATCGAGCCTCCTTTGGGGGAGAAGAGGAAGCCACCAGTGTTTGTTTGCAAGCCTGGATTTGGAGGGAACGGGTTAGCTTCTACAACATGAGACCTCTAGATCTGCTCAGAGGAGTGAAATTGCAGTCAGGGCCAAGCACGTCCCCTGCCCTTTGCGAGCCTTGCAAAGACATTCTTAGCTTCTAGCAGTACTGCCCATGATGAGCAGGCTGTGGGAGGATATCAGACATGACTGGCCACCTTATAGACCCCAGGCCTACTTGGAGAGGGGGTGGGACCAGTTGCCTCCAAACTGCCAAGGGCTAAAGCAATGGGAGCTCTGTCAAAGGTAAGGGAAGAGCAATTGGATGGATTTTCAAGCGTTGATGGGATTCACAGCTTCAGCGCCCCTTGGAAAGAACAGGCACCCTGTGCCCCTAGGTCGTGTATGCAGGTTCACACAGACGGTGTGTCTGCATAGGAGCCAAGAATGTTCCTGACAGACTTAGGCTCACTAGAGCTCTCCTACAGAGCAAAGACGTGGGGTTGAAGTTTTACATTTGCCTGTGAATGTGGTTCCCCTACCTTGGCCCCAGGCTCAGGGGAAACAGCCCTGGAGAAAAGACCTCCAAGAAGCTCTTTTCCCACAGGCTGGGAAGCGGAGTTCGCAGGATGCGGGGAAAGCAAGCCTCCTCTGTGGAAGAAGAGACAGCCAACCGGCATGTGTTTGCAAGCCTGTATTTGGAAGGAACTGGTTAGATATCACAACAGGAGACCTCCAGATCTCCTCAGAGGAGCGAAATTTCAGTGTCAGGGACTAGCATCTCCCATGCTCTTTGCAAGCCTTGCAAAGACTTCCCTAGCTTATAGTGGTACTGTCCATGAACAAGCAGGCTGTAGGAGTGTGTCAGACATGACTGGGCACCTTACTGGTATCAGCTCCGGTATTGCCTTTCCAGTTGAACTAGGCCCTAGGCCTGCTTGGAGAGGGGGTCGGGCCCGGTTGTCTCCAGACTGGCAAGGGATAAAGCAATGGGAGCTCTGACAGAGGTGAGGGAAGAGCAGTTGGATGGATTTTCAAGCTGTTGCTTGGTTGCAGAGCTTCAGCGCCCCACGGAGAGAAGCAAGTGCCCTGGGACCCTAGGTCACAGGTATGCAGGTTCACACACAGAGTGTGTCTCCATAGGAGCCAAGAATATTCCTGACAGACTAAGGCTCACTAGAGCTCTCCTACAGAGCAAAGACATGTGGATGAAGTTTTGCCTTCCCCTTTGCTGACATTCCTGGGTCAGAGCAGTGCTGCCATGAGGAAGAATGCTGCGGGAGTGTGTCTGAGGGGGCCGGGTGCCTTGCTGGGGTCACCTGGTCAAGGGCACCTTGCACATGTGATGGGCCCCAGGTGAGGATGTACAGACTGGCCCCTTGCTGGAGATACCCCAAAGTGAGGAGCTAAGCTAGCTCTGTCAGAAGGAGAAAAACAGCAATGGATTTTCAAGCAGTTGCTAGGTCACACTGCGTTAGGGCTCCCCAGGAGAGACATGTGAATTTTGGCCCCTAGGCCCAGGATCCAGGGGCGCACACAGGGTATTTTCCCCACAGGATCCAAGAATGTTCCAGACAGACCTGGGGTCACTAGCTGTTGCTAGGCCACACATTATGCTATACTTATTGCTAATAGTAAAAATACCATTGGAGCTCTAATTTTTTTTTTTTTTTACTTGTAATGCTGGTGATAGAACCAAAAGCCAATATCTACATCAAACAGGAGAAAGGTAATGGAAAGTAAACAATTTTATGTAATAACATTCCCGTGCTCCTATACAGTCAAATGGACATTCAAAAGGACATGATCTTTCTGAATGTTTATTTCAGAAAGTTAGAATTGGATGCTTACAAACAATAAAACTAATAATATATTAGCACATAATGTTAATAATATACAGTTGGTCATTCTTTTTCCTATTCTACCACAGCTAACTGACTGGAAGTCAGTTTTAGTAACTACTACTAACATAAGACCCTCATCAATACATGAAGATATATAGGAAAATCCATAATTTATGTAAAAAACATCAAAGATAAAAATGATGATAAAAAATACAGTGACATCTTAGTTGGTATAAGAAACAGGATGATTATGAAAGCAAAGCCCATGATCACGTACAGGCCATGGAAGCCCGTGACTGTCACGAGTGTTGATTTCTCCTTCATCTGAGGGTGTAAAAAGTGCTTTGTAAAATCCTGAGGTTTGCAGCAATTGTAACCTCCTGAAGAGACTGCAATAAAAAGAGTTTCTAGAATATCCTGATGATGTCCATCTACTAGGCTGTGGTGAGCTCAAGCAATACATACTCCAGAGGACAGAAGACAGACATGCTGAGAAGTGGGAACGACTTCTACCGCACATAGGGAGAAAGGGCATGTTGCTACTCAGCCAAGTACAAGTGTAGAAGTGATTTAACCTTTAAAGACTCCATACAAATGACAATGACTGGTAGGAATAAACCTTCAGAAGTGCCTTCTCAGACAAGCATAATAAAAACACTGAGTTTTCATGGTCTCACACAAAATTAGACTCACTTATGACAATGGCTGGAGAGGCTCGTATAAGATGTTGGGGCTGGGATTTACTGTAGGATGCACACCAGTTTGGTGCATCGCTATGTGTTATGGAAATATGTGTTATCGACAGGGTGAAGGCATATTCTTGAATAACACAGCAAATAACACTACAAATTCAAGGAACATGGCTACAATGACAATTGCTAATTTCATGATGGCTACTACTTGGTAGAGCTAGGATTGCCTCTCCCATGAAGCACTTCAGTGGCCAGCTGGGATAGTAGCCATTAGTTTCTCACTGTAATTCTCACTTAGAAACCGAATCTAATACTTTCCATGTTTACTAGCACAAGACGGTGAAAGATCCTTGTAGAAGAAAGTCAGACAGATATGCTTCTGTTTTATCACAGAAGCTGCTTAGGACCGGTCCTGCTCACAGATAGATTGCTAATTCCAAATTTGTAGACAGTTATGCAGATATTCTTTACCAACTGAGCCACTAGGGAAGCCCTAATAGCTCAGTTGGTAAAGAATCCGCCTGCAATGCAGGAGGCCCTGGGTTGATTCCTGGGTCGGGAAAATCCCCTGGAGAAGGGATAGGCTACCCATTCCAGTATCCTGGCTTAGAAAATTCCATGGACTGTATAGTCCATGGGGTCACAAAGAGTCAGGCACGACTGAGCCATTTTCACTTTCACATGCAGATATATATATGGTAACAGATCTAGTACCTTTGTCAAGCTAATGAATGAGTAATATAAATATGAATAATCAACTTCATCCTTCTTAGTTATTACCATCCAGTACTTGCTTTGAGAGGAGTTGAACTACCCATTGTTAAAGAGCAATGATCCTTTCCTCTCTGAAACATCTGTGAGTCGTTCAGTTGGGTGTGGTGAATAAAATACTTAAGGATTTAATACATAAAAATGCAATAGGCAAAGCACATAGATTTTTTGCTCCCTTTCTCAAAGGATGGAATATTTTGTATTTGCCCTGATTTTATGTCTTGACTTCATGTACAATTGTATATTGATATTTTTATTTGAAATACAGTAGGACTAAAAACATTGATATAATACTAATAAATCATGTTGGTATGTGTGGTTGTCACATAGAATTCACAGGAGATTTAAATTCACAGTTGTCAACATAAAGGATCAATGCTATTTAGCTTCTTCATGAATCTATACTATGGATGAAGAGCTGTTCTCAACATATTTCACTGAGGGAACTACAAGGATGATAGGCTACTGTGCTTCAACTCATGGACTTCTAAGCACTGCTCACAATACAGATCTGATTTTCAACATTAGGGCTCTTTCAGTGTCCTTGAACAGCATTTGTTTTTCTGTTCAGTTCAGTTCAGTTCAGTCACTCAGTCGTGTCTGACTCTTTGCGACCCCACTGAACTGCAGCATACCAGACCTCCCTGTCCATCACCAACTCCCAGAGTTTACCCAAACTCATGTCCATTGAGTCAGTGATGCCATCTAACCATTTCATCCTCTGTCATCCCCTTCTCCTCCTGCCTTCAATCTTTCCCAACATCAGGGTCTTTTCAAATGAGTCAGCTCTTTGCATCTGGTCACCAAAATATTGGAGTTTCAGCTTCAACATCAGTCCTTCCAATGAATACCCAGAACTGATTTCCTTTAGGATGGACTGGTTGGATTTCCTTGCAGTCCAGGGGACCCTCAAGAGTCTTCTCCAACACCACAGTTCAAAAGCATCCATTCTTCTTCACTCAGCTTTCTTTAAAGTCCACCTATATATTCGGTATACAGAAGAAAAAAACTCATGAGTATAAAACTTGTTCTCATAAAATGAGTGTATGAATTGTTATCTTCCCAACTCAGGGATCAAACCCACATCACTTTCATCTCCTGCACTGGTAGGCAGATTATGTACCGACTGTGCCACCTGGGAATCAATATACATTTCAAGAACCACTGCCATCAGCTTCTCCAGTTCATGACCGAAGTAGGGGAAAGAACACTGGAAGAAGTACTCATAAGTGTATTATTAAGTCAAGGAACTGTTATGCTGGGCACTCCGGTTATTACTGGGACAAGTCAGTTCCTCCAATGATGATGGGTATAACTGAAAAATTCTTACAGATTCATGGGATGAGATGCCTACATGACAAATGTGTTCATCTTGTGGTACTGCTTCGGGTATGCCTACTTCAGCCTGAAGGACTGCACTTAAAGGGACGCCTACTCTTCAGCTCAAGCAACAGGTAGTGAAGTGCAGATCACTGTCCTCTGTTGAAAATGATCAGCAGTTTCTCAACATATGTAACATGCCAGGGCAAGCCTTGGGATGCAACTCTAAAAACAGGTTAGGCCCTCTTTTTGCCAGGCCCTGTGATAAAATACAAATCAAAAAAAGAAAAATAGCAATGATTTTGTCAGGACTTCCTCACCTTTTCTTTCTGGATGGCAGGAAGCAGACACTGAGGCCAGATGACTGCAGGGTTTAATTGTGAGCTAACATTGGGTGGGGTGGAAGCTCCTCACTCTAATAAGAATGTGGCTCAATTAAACCATTTGGCTTTCATTCACTTCATGTACATAGAGTTCTATAATCTTTTGTTAAGGAATTAAATAAGTTACACTTCCTTACACCTTCACAATCTCTTGGTTTACACGAATGCAAATTCCTAGTCCAGCACTTATACAATGAGTGTTACAGGTAGTAATAGTGCATAAATGATGATGAGAAATGACAGGAAATTTATTTCTTCTCTGAATTTTCTATTTTTACATAATAAAGCAGTGAAATATACTTACAGATGTGAATATTTTAGTGGCATGTATAAATACATGTTGACTAGTGCTATGATAACTCAGAGTGTTGGCACAATAATTGTCATGGTATTATGTCTTTTTCATATATTCCTTTCAAGATTCTGTTCCATTATACATTATCATAAGATATTCAATACAGTTTCCTAAACTATATAGTAGGTCCTTGTGGTTTCTTTCATATATAGTACTATGTATTTGTTAATAATTCAAACAAAAACTGGTACACAAATATTCATAGTGACCTTATTCACAATAGCCCAAAGGGAGAACCCATTTAAGTGGCCATCAGTGGGTGAATGAATATGCAACACAGGGTATATTCAAAAGCTTGAACAGTATTCTACCATACAAAAAGATAAATGGAAATGGTTCTGCCACTGCACAAGACATTATAGAAATTACTCCAAAACTAACACATGGAATAAATGGATATTTCAATTCTAATTCATGCTATGTACTCAAAAGGTTTGGAAAAGGGGGCTGAAAAAATGCATATTTCTGCAGTCATAGTCTCAACAGCATGATTTACACTGGCCAACAAACAGAAGCAATCTAAGTGTACATGGACAGCCAATTCCATAAACAAACTGTGGTATACACACAATGGAATATATTTTGGCCCTTCAAAGTTGGTAATTCTGACAATGCTACAATGTGGATGAACTTTATGGTCATTATATTAACTGAAATAAACCAGACCAAAAAAGGACAAACGTTCTGTGATTCCACTAGTATGAGATATCCAAACAAGTCAAATCCAAAGCCAGAAAAAGTAGAAAGTGATTCCCAGGATCGAAGACAGTTCATGTTTCATGGAACCCGCCCAGTTTCCCTTGGGGAAACTGACTTCTCATGACATCTCCCAAACCAATCATACAAAACACTGGAAGCCATATCCAGTCAAATGAATGTAGACATAATTTTACAATTTACACCAACCTCACTCAAACTTCTGAAGAGACAAAAGGCAAAACTGTATCTATGGTACCTCAGCTTTGCTTATGAAATTTAACCAAAAAACAAAACAAAACACTGAAGTCTATCCAAAAAAGGACATAAAATTTATAACATGAACTTTAAAAAAGTATAAATGTAAACTGTGGAAAACCTTATTCACAAAACTGAAACACAAGCCCCAGAAAAATATATTTACAAAATACATATTTGATAAAGGATTGTACTCCAACTATACCAAAAAATCTGGAACAAACAACTTCATTAAAAATGTAATAAATCTGAACACCTGGCCAAACAAAAGATACAGATAGTAAATCAGCCTGTCAAAAATACTCAAAATCATATATCATTAGGAAATTACAAACTAAAACAACAGTGAAGTGGCACTGCACACCTATTAGATCCAATAAACTAAAAAGAAGGGGGGCGGGGCTTCTCTGGTGTACAAAAAAGATCTTTTATCAAACTCTGACCTTCTCTCTGGCATGAAGAATTCTTCAAGTAGTTAACATTTCCTGTTTGTTCAGGGAGAACATCTCCTTCTACTTCTGCAGAAGAGCTCAAAGGTATTGCTAAGTGTATCCCTTAGGGTTCATCAGGCACTCTATCTATCAGATCTAGACCCTTAAATCTATTTCTCACTTCCACTGTATAATCATAAGGGATTTGATTTAGGTCATACCTGAATGGTCTAGCGGTTTTCCCTACTTTCTTCAATTTAAGTCTGAATTTGGCAATAAGGAGTTCATGATCTGAGCCACAGTCAGCTCCTGGTCTTGTTTTTGCTGACTGTATAGAGCTTCTCCATCTTTGGCTGCAAAGAATATAATCAATCTGATTT
>SJYQ01002764.1:73946-86949 GCA_006410935.1 Redunca redunca | reverse complement strand
GTGGTCATGTATGGATGTGAGAGTTGGACTGTGAAGAAGGCTGAGCGCTGAAGAATTGATGCGTTTGAACTGTGGTGTTGGAGAAGACTCTTGTGAGTCCCTTGGACTGCAAAGAGATCCAACCAGTCCATTCTGAAGGAGATCAATCCTGGGATTTCTTTGGAAGGAATGATGCTGAAGCTGAAACTCCAGTACTTTGGCCACCTGATGCGAAGAGTTGACTCATTGGAAAAGACTCTGATGCTGGGAGGGATTGGGGTCAGGAGTAGAAGGGGACGACCCAGGATGAGATGGCTGGATGGCATCACGGACTCGATGGACATGAGTCTGAGTGAACTCTGGGAGTTGGTGATGGACAGGGAGGCCTGGTGTGCTGCGATTCATGGGGTCGCAAAGAGTCGGACACGACTGAGTGACTGAACTGAACTGAACTGATCCCTTAGGGTGGAACTGGGATTCTATACCAAGGTTGCACTATTGTTTCTTGGCCTCTCCTCCCTTGTCTCTGCAGCCTCTCCCTTCCTTGATTAGCAGCTATTTGAACCTGTCCTTTGGGACTCAGGGAAGGTCATGGAGGCTAGGTCTTCCCTGATAGCTCAGTTGGTAAAGAATCTGCCTGGAATGCAGGAGAACCTGGTTCGATTCCTGGGTCAGGAAGATCTGCTGGAGAAGGGATGGGCTACTCACTCCAGTATTCTTGGGCTTCCCTTGTGGCTCAGCTGGTAAAGAATCTGCCTGCAATGTGGGAGATCTAGGTTCGATCCATGGGTTGGGAAGATTACCTGGAGAAGGGAAAGGCTACCTACTGCAGTATTCTGGCCTGGAGAATTCCATAAACTGTATAGTCCATGGGGTCACAAAGAGTTAGACACGACTGAGCGACTTTCATTTTCATGGAGGCTGAAGCCTCTTTCCTACAAACAAGAAAAGAGGACACAGAATTTTCTATGACCAGGAGCCCCATAGGGTTCTGCTCAGTTTTATTTACACTGCAGAAATATGCAAACACCATGAATTAGAGCTTTTCTTTCTGGAGAATCAGTTATTTCTATCAGTATACCTGTAATTGGGCTTCTGGTTCTTTTAGAAGAATTAGCAAACAAATATATGGTACTGGAGGTGTTAAGAGCTTTGTTCTCTCAGAGATCTTCTGGGTCCTCATCAACTCCAAAAGCAGGAGGCAGGACTCAGCAATGATTTTAAGCTTCTTGTTGAAACCATGTAGTGAGGTGAACTGGGAGAAGCTGGCTCAACTCAGGAAGACTGGATCAGTACTTCCAATAAATATTAAGGACTGATTTCCTTTGGTTTGAACTCCGTGAGGTCCAAGGGACTCTCCAAGAGTCTCCTCCAACACCACAATTCCAAAGTATCAATTCTTCAGCACTCAGCTTTCTTTATGGTCCAACTCTTGAATCTATACATGACTACTGGAAAAAGCATAGCTTGACTAGATGGACCTGGTTGGCAAAGTAATGTCTCTGCTTTTTAATATTCTGTCTAGGTTGCTTGTAGCTTTCCTTCCAAGAAGCAAGTGCCTTTTAATTTCATGGCTGCAGTCACCATCTTCAGTGATTTTGAAGCCCAGGAAAATAAAGTCTGTAACAGACTGTTTCCATTCTTTCCCCACCTATTTGTCATGAAGTGATGGATGATTTTAGGAACAGATTTTATGATCTCAATCCTTACATCTCCTCATATCTAGAGAAGCACTAAATCCCTTCGTGGTGACATCAGATTCTCATGACTAGCAAAAAACCTTTTGTAAAATGAGTGTTTAATGGTACTGAACTCACCCTTCACCAAAACCTTATATATTGACCACCCACTACTTCTTTGGAGCAGTCTCCCAGAGTTATCTGAGATGCTGCCTCTTGGGCTGCAGTCCTCATTTTGCCCTCAATAAAACCAAAGCTCTCAAGTTGTGCATCGTTTTTGGTCGATGTTCCCAAGCTGAGGCTCTTATTGGCCTCCTGAATGAAAGTTGAGTTCTTCACAGGAAGGTGTTTGTGTGTTTTCCAGTGATGACCTCCTGCCTACAGTTTTCCACCCACAGCCTCTCTGACCTTGTTCTTGAAGCACAAATGCAAGAGATGGCACCTTCCTCCCTGAGCACATGGACACACCTTCTCCAAGCCCTTCCTTCAGGAGGTCAGACACATCTGATCTACCACCTGTGAAGCTAAAGGCTGTCTTTTTCCATTAATATCTCTGGTTCCACTGGGAACGCCTGAAAGGTGTTCGAAGACAGAGAGAAGAATGCTGTAATCAGTTCAGTTTTACTCTGTTCAAGTTGACAGTTTTGCTATGTTTGAGACTGTATACAGGGTTACTAAATAAAAAAGACTGAGTGCAGAAGATTTGATGCTTTTCAGTTGGGGTGCTGGAGAAGTTCTTGAGAGTCCCTTGGACAGCAAGGAGGTCAAACTGGTCAATCCTGAAGGACGTCAACCCTGAATATTCATTGGAAGGACTGATGCTGAAGGTCCAATACTTTGGCCACCTTATGCGAAGGGCCAACTCATTGGAAAAGACCCTGATGCTGGGAAAGATTGAAGGCAAAAGGAGAAGAGGGTGGCAGAGAATGAGATGGTTAGATAGCATCACTGACTCAATAGACATGTGTTTGAGCAAACTCCAGGAGATAGTGGAGAATAAGGAAGCCTGGCGTGCTGTCGCCCATGGGGTCGCAAAGGGTTGGACATGACTTGGTGACTGAACGACAAACCCCTCACTGCCCCCGGAAGGAATAAATCCTGCCAATACCTTGATCTCAGACTTTCAGCCTTTAGAACTGTGAGACAATAAATTCTGTTGCTTAAGTTGCCCAGTCAGTGGTAGTTTTAGCTCTAGTAAACTAATACACTCCTCTAATAAATTTACTTTTCTTTTGTGTCAAATCAGGGTTTGCAGATAAGCAAAACTGTTTTGGTTCACTAAAACCTCAGAATTTTTTCTTTATTATGTAAAGGGAAGGGAAACTGAAATACTGCTGCTGCTGCTGCTGCTAAGTCACTTCAGTCGTGTCTGACTCTGTGCAACCCCGTAGACAGCAGCTGACGAGGCTCCCCCGTCCCTGGGATTCTCCAGGCAAGAAGACTGGAATGGGTTGCCATTTCCTTCTCCAATGGATGAAAGTGAAAAGTGAAAGTGAAGACACTCAGTCCTGTCCGACTCTTAGCGACCCCATGGACTGCAGCCCACCAGGCTCCTCTGTCCATGGGATTTTCCAGGCAAGAGCACTGCAGTTCCATCCAAAATTAGATGTACTTCTGCTTTCAGTTTTATTCACTATTATTACTCCAGTCCGCATATCCTCTGCACCATTTCTACTGTGGTCTTTCTAAAGTAAAATTAGAGCTAGTCCCAGCAACTAGCTGGGTGGATTGGCACTATAAATCCAAATAAATACTGGATCAGTTCAGTTCAGTTCAGTCGCTCTGTCGTGTCTGACTCTTTGTGACCGCATGAATCGCAGCACTCCAGGCCTCCCTGTCCATCACCATCTCCCGGAGTTCACTCAGACTCCAGTCCATCGAGTCCGTGATGCCATCCAGCCATCTCATCCTTGGTCGTCCCCTTCTGCTCCTTCCCCCAATCTCTCCCAGCATCAGAGTCTTTTCCAATGAGTCAACTCTTCTCATGAGGTGGCCAAAGTACTGGGGTTTCAGCTTCAGCATCATTCCTTCCAAAGAAATCCCTGGATTGATCTCCTTCAGAATGAATTGGTTAGATCTCCTCGAAGTACTGGATAATGTATGAGAAAAACAAATTTAATGCACACCCTGGATGAAGAATGATGCTGAAAATAAACAGAGTCCCATTCCCATTTCTCACTACAGGCAGAGAACATTGCAGACAAGGGTCTTTTCCCCAGGCTATCTAATAATAAAATAACTTTCTCCAAAGATGGATTGGTACCAGAAGACTTCTTGTCCTAGTGATTAGGAGTCTCCAAACATAATGGCTAGCTACCTGCCACCATTGGTAAATTTTGTTAGTATACAAGGTCCAAAGATAATGTTGGTAAGAATCTAGTCAAGACAAGAGAACATAGTCCACGTAGCACAGATAGAAAATTTCATACAAGGAGCTAGTTTCAAAGTTGTAAAAGTTAGAAAGGAAATAAGCAATGGCGAGAAAACATCCAAATTAGCAAAATGTGTTTAAATCTGAAAGAAATGGGGAAGGTGGTGTTCCCTGTCAGAGCAATTGCTCTGACTGGGCACACCTCTGACTGGTGAGCCCAGTCAGAGCAATGCCCAGGAGCCCAAACCAGAGGAAAATGCAACGCTGTGGCAAATACTACTCAGAGCTTAAAATGAATAGAAAAAATCTAGGCTCTTTCCTACTCCAGCCAGGGCCTCCCTATAGTTGAAACCGGTTTCTAAGAGTCTGGAAATCCAATTTGCAGAGTCAGCCACTAGTACAGAGCAGGTAAAGTGTAAGGGATGACTCTTAGAGCAAACAGATTGGCCCAGAGAACTCTCAATCCTAGTTTATGCCTTATCTTTATATATGAACTTGAAATAGAATTTCAGGACAAGGAATCAGAAAATATGTGGAGAAATAATTGAGAAAGTACATTTGACTAACTAGAGTTCTAGGAATAAAAAAAAAAAATGAAAACAGAGGAAAGAACATTTTCAAAAATAATTTCCTACAACTTAAATACACAGGTCTTCATATTTAAAAGGTCCAGTGTGTGCCCAGCATATAAGACAAATCACATCTAGGCAATTCTTTGTGAAACTTATCAAGGTAAAATAAAAATCCTAAAAGATTTAATAATAATAGCTACAGTTATAATAATTATAACAAAGTCATCAACAAGAATGGAGAATCACACTGAAAATTTATCATCAGCACTGTTTATCACAGACAATGAATTACCAAATCTTCAAAGTTCTGGTGGAAAAATACTAAAGTTACTCATAACCTAAGTTTTATAAGCAGTTAAACCATCAAGTATGACATTAGACTAAAGATATTTTGACCTCTTATACATTTATTTAGGAAGTGATTTGGCAATATACTACAGTAAAATAAGAGAACAAAACAAGAAAGTGAAAGAGAATCAAAGAGAAGAAAGATCTCAGGGTGACAATTATGCATCAGGACAAGAAAATGATCACTCTGAATTGGAATGAGAGGACAGGCTTGAGAGGAAGTGGGAAGGATGCAAAAAAGGGAAAATCCCATATATTTTATATCCTTTGAGAAATGGTGATAAAGGTAGACAATGTTAAGGAAAACAGAAATAAAAACTTCAAAACACAAAATACATAAAATTGGTCAGAAAAGGAATATAAATCATGGTACATTACTTGGCTGAAAAATTTGCAATGTTTACTTTATCATAGTAAACACCAGCTATTAATATTTAACTTTAGGATCTACCTGTATACAAAGCAAAAAACGACAAAAAGGACATGGTATCAAGTCTGAAGATTAAAATTAAAAGCTGAGATGACAGAAGCTAAGAGGTGATGGAGAGGGGCTAAATGAAGAGAAATTCGGGTCCACAAATATCCTCATCCCATTGGTGGGGAGTTTAAAAGATACCTTATACAAGTTGTTAGAACAAGAAATGGAGGTGTGAATATATTATTTAAAGATACAAAGGTAATTAGAAATTAAAAATAGTGGTTTAGCTAGATTAGGAAGCTACAGAAGGAAAAGTGGCAGGTATGTGAGTTAAGTATCACCTATCAGAAGAGAATATCAAGAGTATGTCTGATGCTTGGGGCTGGTGCACTGGGATGACCCGGAGGGATGGTTTGGGGGAGGTGGTGAGTGGGAGGGGGATTTGGGATTGGGAACACGTGTACACCCGTGGTGGATTCATGTTGATGTGTGGCAAAACCAATACAATACTGTAAAGTAAAAAATAATAAATAAGTAAATAAATCTATAAATAATTCCTATGATTTTGAGGTTAAGATAATTATCAGGAGAAACAGCTAAAAAAAAGTATGCTTCTAGAGAGCAGGACTGCCAAGTTGAAGGAACAGAGAATGTTGATGCTCTTAGTTATAGGCCTCTATAACACTTGACTTTAAAATCTTATTCCTTATTAGTTTGATAAAATGTATATATGTGAAACTTGTACAGGTTTATACTACAAAATACCCAGGTATGAATTCTACACCATAGACTAGGATGCAAGAAATTCACATTTTCTTCTCTAGGACCCCACATGAAACATGGTGCAGCCAAAAAATAAATAAATAAACAAAAGCCCTGCATATATATATACATATATAAATCTATTCTAAGATCACATCCCATAGACTGCCAGGAATTCAACCTCAGCTGTTTCAAAGACCCTTCCCCCGGCCCAATGTTGCATAGGCTCTAAGAGCACACTTAGTCCTCAGCAGTCTCCCCGGCTTTAGTCCATCCAGCCTGGCTGTCAGTGAGTTCATCTAACCCCTCAGCCCACTACAGACAGACAGCAGTAATCCTCTGCACCTATACCTTAGAGTGTAATGTTTTGAGGTTCAACAGGTGAAGAATTCGCCAAATGCAGGAGAAAACAGGAGACACGCGGGCTAGATCCCTGGTCAGTAAGATCCCCTGGAGGAAGGCATGGCAACCCACTCCAGTTTTCTTGCCTGGATAATCCTATGGACAGAGGAGCTCATCGGGCTATAGTCCATAGAGTCTCAAAGAGTCAGACAGGTCTGAAACAACAGAGCACATGGGCTTCCCTGATAGCTCAGTTGGTAAATAATTTACGTGCAATACAGAAGACCTAGGTTGGATTCCTGGCTTAGGAAGATCCCATGGAGAGGGAATACACTACCCACTTTCCAGTATTCTTGGCTCAGCTGGTAAAGAATCAGGGGGTCGCAAAGAGTCAGACATAATGGAGCAAATTTTGCTTTCACATCGCACATACATTTAATAGAAAATATAAGAATGCACAGGGCACAGTGAAAGGTAAGTATTGTTACTTAAAAGTTTTCTTTCACGTGTATTTTCATGGACTCCTGAGTGTACAACTTTTACTGACCCTAAACATTACTCCTTATTGACATCTGTTTTCTAGATGACTTGTTATAGAACATTCAGAGGATAGTCTAGTTTATAAGCATAGTTTTGCAACTGCTGGTTCCAACAGCAGGTTAATCTAATTCAGGTCATATTAACATTAAGACTTTTAACACCAACAGATGGCACACAGGTAGGAGAAAGAACCTCAGACTCCTAGGTGCCCTAACTGCTGAAACTATCAGGGTAATCCAGATCAGGTAAAGGCAACCTGAGCAGAAGACCAAAAACAAACATTTAAATGAGAGATGAGTTTTCAGTACTTATTATTTTAGTACATTTTTAAATGATGGCAAATTTAAAGACAATAAAGAATCATAAACCACTGAAAAATATGAATCAATGAGTCTATGCAGTAAAGCAAGTAAACAGATCATCAAGTTAAGACAGGAGGGCTCTTGCTCAGAGTAGAATTCTGAGGCCAGGAGTGCTGGACTGTCCACATCTACAAAAGGATTTCACGGTCTCTTGTGCTTCTGAAATTCTACCATTTTTCCTTCTAACTCTATATGCTTATGTTTATCTGTGAAATCTTTTAAATGAAACATGTTATTACTGAACACCAGAGAACCAGGGGAAGACTGATATGTAATATTGGTAAGTCAACATTGTGTTCCTTTAAACATAGGCATAATAAGTACACACATATTATATATATAGAATATATATATGCATATATAATCATAATCATAAGTAGATGACTGACCTGGATTGTAATATCATTCTAGTGAATTACTTAACCTGAGGAAGCTTATAGAAACCCCCAAATTTGTAGCCAACTGTCAGAAGTGGGAGTTGCAGTTGGCATCTGAGGTGGAGCAGTCGTATGGGACTGAGCACCTTTAGCTGGTGGGATCTGACACTGCTCGAGGTAGAGTCAAGATTCAGTTCAGTTGCTGGACGCTCAGTTGTCAGATAATTGAGGTGGAAAAATGACACTTTTGGTGTTAGAAGAAAACCGCTGCAGATCCAGGGAGTGCTCCTGAACTGAAGGTCAGCTTTGTTGGGATGTGGACATTTTCAGGTAACCTAGAGTGTCCTCTGAATCAGGCAGGTCACAGAAAAGCAACAGTAAAAGACACCCCAGAAACCGTCTCTAATGACTTGTACACCATTTTAAAATGTCTTGAGGTAACTATTCTGCAGTTTACTAAAATGACTAATCATGCATTTCCTATTGCCTGCATATCCTGCATTAGCAGGGGATTCGTTACCACTGTGCCAACTGGGATGCGCTAGCTTAAATACCAGTTCATCAGTAAAACAAAGTCTTAGTTCTTCCTCAAGGGATAAATGTAACAATACGATGCATATCTCTGAGTTGTTCTGTCGAAACTAGGTAGACCCACACATACAAGTGAGGATGCTGAGCACAAGCACGTAGACCCCAGACTAACTGGAACCAGAAGGTTGATGACTCAGATTCCTGTCACCTCACCACAAACCAGTCAGAAGAAAATCCACAAGCTGATCACATGTCCAGCAACTTTCAGCTCTAATGTTACCTTTCAAAGCCCTTCCTTGAAAGCCATCTTTGGTTTTGGAAATTGATGATATGAGAAATCTAAATAGGACTGTGGATGAGCTGCGGGGACAAGGGACAATGAATGAAAATGGCAGATGAAAATAATCAGAATTCCAGGGGCACCACCTGAAGTAAGGCCGATTAAATACAGCTTCAGGGAACCCTGTTACAGAGGTGAAAGGATCAGGGTCCAGAAGAACCCTTGGAGAAGGAAATGGCAACCTACTCCAGTATTCTTGCCTGGAAAACTCTATGGACAGTGGAGCCGGGTGGCCTGAAACCCATAGGGTAGCAAAGAGTCTAACATGACTGAGCAATTTCACTTTCTTTCTTTCAGAGACACAAGAAAGAACTCAAAATCATCACTGGAGGAGGAAATACTTTTCTGTATAGGCAGTGGGAGGGAGGGGTAAGAAAGTAGGGCAAGGTGAAAGCCCATAACTCCTACTGTCCCAAATAAGTGAGAGAGTCAATTCCTAGGCAGATTGATAAGAAGTCCAGGGGTCCCCAAGGAGAGAGGGGTCTGGAATTCTCAAGGAGGAAGAAAGGGCAAACTTTTATTCCCCCTCTACATTCCTTAGGATTATATACCAATAATGTATCCTGCTTGAGGACAGTCTCTGGAAAAAACCTTCTGGCTAATCCTGTTATCTTAAAATGTAAACTATGGGAGTAGGTCTAGTGAGGTCTTTATAACCTCCAGACATTCTTTTGATTCATTGTAATAACTAATTGGAGAGTATATAACTCCATTGCTAACACTAGCGAGGGTGTACTCTTTCTACCCCCTACTCTTTCTACACTTTTTATTCCCCTTATTATGTCTATGTCAGAAGCTTCCTCTATTCCTTTTATACTTTAGTAAAACTCTATTGCACAAAAGTTCTGAGTGATCAAGCCTCACCTCTGGCCCCAGATTGAATTCTCCTCCTCTGGAGGTCAAGAATCCCACCATCTTTTTGTGATTCAGCAACAACCTTTCATCTTGGGGGCTCATCTGGGATTCTTCAACACAAGATAAGGATGCTTGGAGCTCTACTTCTTTGTTCTCCTAGCGAACAAGTTTTTTGCTGTACTTTACTAACTCTACGGTGTGCTTGTGTGAATGAATGACATGCCCTACATGAAGCAAGTGAGGAACCCTACTCTGCGGTTCCATGGTGACCTCAAACTACTTATGGCAGAAATCTGATGGGGATTTATACCGACCTGCCAATGCCAAGAGGCACCCACTGTCTCCTTTGGGGACCGACCAGAAATGGGAAAAGCGTGTGGACCCAACTCTCCTTTCTCCATCAAAACTTTTTGGTCTCTTTGACCATTTCATAACTCCTTGGGAATTAGAAGTACTAACCTAATCTGTTGGATCATAGACTTTCAAGGGATTTGTGATCTATGCTGTTACTGTGTACTATGACTTAGGTCCCAAACTTGGATTGGTAGTAAGGAAGCGCCCACCCTCACTAGGAATAGAAAGTTTGGAAGCTAGATGGAGCTCTAGCTCCAAGAGCATCTCTGAAGTTATAGGTTACTCAGATTGGAACTGCAATGGGTCTTCCCCCGCCCCCCGCCCCCCGCCTTTGGTAACACTGGCTCTTAGTGGACCAGAGGAGACTCTTATATTGGTGTGGTGAAATTTGGAAGGAACAGCTCAGTTTTATGTTCATATCGGTCTTATTGCGGTCAGGAATATACTCAGGATCATGCACAGACATTCAGGTGATGAATGTTTCCCCCAGCGGTCTTAGCTGGGAGGCATTCCAGAAGGTTACTCCAATTGTACCCTGGATGGCATCAGAGACAAGCAAGGTTTAAATGGTGAGAAGCTGGACGTCAGTCAGGGATGACATCAGGTCTACCCCTGGTGCATCCCCACCCCATCTCGGTGGTAGAACCAGGAGGGACGAGTATGTCACCTGCGTCAGTAAGGGACAGACTAAGTCCAAACAGAAAAGAAAAGCTTTGTGTAAAGTCTGTCTAGAAAAGGAAGGGACGCCTCTGGTAGAAATATGGCACTGGTCGCTTTTTTTCTCTCCTATAAATGGGAGTGAACAATTACAGCCTCACTTCTTTGAACTGTATCCTGAAACACTGGGACACACCTGGTCTTCCTATGTGATACTGCATGGTACCCACTGGAGGATGGCGAATGACAGCTGGTTGGAGGGTCTCTTAAGTATAATACTGTATTACAATTAGACCGGTTCTGTAGAAAACAAGGGAAATGGGTAGAAGTAGCATATGTGTTGCCCCTTTTCTCTCTGCAAAATATGCCAGACTTATGTCCTAAGGGTATAGATTTGACTGTGAAACCTTCAGATCCCTCCTGTCCTCCTACTTTGTCCTCATACCCAGGGCTCAAAACTGGGTAAACTGGAAGAGAGAAGCCCTTCTCAGATTCACTGAGATTGATCCTGAAAGTGAAGGGGGAAAAGTGATCTAAAAAAATAAATTTCTCACTCAGTTGGCTCCAGATACCCCCTGTAAGTCAAGGCTGTATATTGTCATCCTGCTTATTTAACTTATATGCAGAGTACGTCATGAGAAACGCTGGGCTGGAGGAAGCACATGCTGGAATCAAGATTGCTAGGAAAAATATCAATAACCTCAGACATGCAGATGACACCACCCTTATGGCAGAAAGTGAAGAGGAACTCAAAAGCCTCTTGATGAAAGTGAAAGAGGAGAGTGAAAAAGTTGGCTTAAAGCTCAACATTCAGAAAACGAAGATCATGGCATCCTGTCCCATGACTTCATGGGAAATAGATGGGGAAACAGTGGAAACAGTGTCAGACTTTATTTTTCTGGGCTCCAAAATCACTGCAGATGGGGATTGCAGCCATGAAATTAAAAGACGCTTACTCCTTGGAGGAAAGTTATGACCAACCTAGATAGCATATTAAAAAGCAGAGACATTATTACTTTGTAAACAAAGGTCCATCTAGTCAAGGCTATGGTTTTTCCAGTGGTCATGTATGGATGTAAGAGTTGGACTCTGAAGAAAGATGAAGGCATAAGAATTGATGTTTTGAACTGTGGTGTTAGAGAAGATTATTTAGAGTCCCTTGGACTGCAAGGAGATCCAACCAGTCCATCCTAAAGGAGACCAGTCCTGGGTATTCATTGGAAGGACTGATGCTAAAGCCGAAACTCCAATACTTTGGCCACCTCAGACAAAGAGTTGACTCATTGGAAAAGACCCTGATGCTGGGAGGGATTGGGGGCAGGAGGAGAAGGGGATGGCAGAGGATGAGATGGCTGGATGGTATCACTGACTCAATGAACATGAGTTTGAGTAAGCTCCGGGAGTTGGTGATGGACAGGGAGCCTGGCGTGCTGCGATTTATGGGGTTGCAAGAGTCAGACACGACTGAGCGACTGAAGTGAACTGTTAGAACAAATCAGTCTTTAGATAATCTGTTACAGCTGGCTCAGACAGTCTATTATGGTAGGGAATATGAGGAAAAGATAGAAGGGCATTTCTTTTCCATGGGGATGGTCTTGATCCCTGTCTCCTGTACAATGTCACGAACCACATTCCATAGTTCATCAGGCACTCTGTCTATCAGATCTAGGCCCTTAAATCTATTTCTCACTTCCACTGTATAATCATAAGGCATTTGATTTAGGTCATACCTGAATGGTCTAGCGGTTTCCCCTAATTTCTTCAATTTAAGTCTGAATTTGCTAATAAGGAGTTCATGATCCGAGTCACAGTCAGCTCCTGGTCTTGTTTTTGTTGACTGTACAGAGCTTCTCCATCTTTGGCTGCATAGAATATAATCAATCTGATTTCGGTGTTGACCATCTGGTGATGTCCATGTGTAGAGTCTTCTCTTGTGTTGTTGGAAGAGGGTGTTTGCTATGCATTTTCTTTGCAAAACTCTATTAGTTTTGCCCTGCTTCATTCCGCATTCCAAGGCCAAATTTGCCTGTTACTCCAGGTGTTTCTTGACTTCCTACTTTTGCTTTCCAGTCCCTTATAATGAAAAGGACATCTTTTTAAGGTGTTAGTTCTAAAAGGTCTTGTAGGTCTTCATAGAATCGTTCAACTTCAGCTTCTTCAGCATTACTGGTTGGGGCATAGACTTGGATTACCCTGATATTGAATGGTTTGCCTTGGAAATGAACAGAGATCATTCTGTCATTTTTGAGATTGCATCCAAGTATTGCATTTCGGACTCTTTTGTTGACCATGATGGCTACTCCATTTCTTCTGAGGGATTCCTGCCCGCAGTAGTAGATATAATGGTTATCTGAGTTAAATTCACCCATGCCAGTCCATTTTAGTTCGCTGATTCCTAGAATGTCGATATTCACTCTTGCCATCTCTTGTCGGACCACTTCCAATTTGCCTTGATTCATGGACCTGACATACCAGGTTCTTATGCAATATTGCTCTTTACAGCATCGGACCTTGCT
>SJYQ01002764.1:60134-71485 GCA_006410935.1 Redunca redunca | reverse complement strand
TCCTTTATCGAGCCCATCTTTGCATGAAATGTTCCCTTGGTATCTCTAATTTTCTTGAAGAGATCTCTAGTCTTTCCCATTCTGTTGTTTTCCTCTATTTCTTTGCATTGATCACTGAAGAAGGCTTTCTTATCTCTTCTTGCTATTCTTTGGAACTCTGCATTCGGATGCTTATATCTTCCCTTTTCTCCTTTGCTATGTGCTTCTCTTCTTTTCACAGGTATCTGTAAGTCCTCCCCAGACAGCCATTTTGCTTTGTTGCATTTCTGTTCCATGGGATGGTCTTGATCCCTGTCTCCTGTACAATGTCACGAACCTCATTCTATAGTTCATCATGCACGCTTATCTATCAGATCTAGGCCCTTAAATCTGTTTCTCACTTCCACTGTATAATCATAAGGGATTTGATTTCAGTCATACCTGAATAGTCTACTGGTCTTCCCTACTTTCTTCAGTTTAAGTCTGAATTTGCTAATAAGGAGTTCATGATCCGAGTCACAGTCAGCTCCTGGTCTTGTTTTTGTTGACTGTATAGAGCTTCTCCATCTTTGGCTGCATAGAATATAATCAATCTGATTTCGGTGTTGACCATCTGGTGATGTCCATGTGTAGAGTCTTCTCTTGTGTTGTTGGAAGAGGGTGTTTGCTATGACCAGTGCATTTTCTTGGCAAAACTCTATTAGTCTTTGCCCTGCTTCATGCTGCATTCCAAGGCCAAATTTGCCTGTTACTCCAGGTGTTTCTTGACTTCCTACTTTTGCATTCCAGTCCCCTATAATGAAAAGGACATCTTTATTTGGTGTTCGTTCTAAAAGGTCTTGTAGGTCTTCATAGAATCGTTCAACTTCAGCTTCTTCAGCATTACTGGTGGGGCATGGACTTGGATTACCCTGATATTGAATGGTTTGCCTTGGAAATGAACATTGATCTTTCTGTCGTTTTTGAGACTGCATCCAAGTATTGCATTTCGGACTCTTTTGTTGACCATGATGGCTACTCCATTTCTTCTGAGGGATTCCTGCCCGCAGTAGTAGATATAATGGTTATCTGAGTTAAATTCACCCATGCCAGTCCATTTTAGTTCACTGATTCCTAGAATGTCAACATTCACTCTTGCCATCTCTTGTCGGACCACTTCCAATTTGCCTTGATTCATGGACCTGACATACCAGGTTCTTATGCAATATTGCTCTTTACAGCGTCGGACCTTGCTTCTATCACCAGTCACATCCACAGCTGGGTATTGTTTTTGTTTTGGCTCCATCCCTTCGTTCTTTCTGGAGTTATTTCTCCACTGATATCCAGTAGCACACTGGGCACCTACTAACCTGGGAGTTCCTCTTTCAGTATCGTATCATTTTGCCTTTTCATGGGGTTCTCAAGGCAAGAATACTGAAGTGGTTTGCCATTCCCTTCTCCAGTGGACCACATTCTGTCAGACTTCTCCACCATGACCCGCCCGTCTTGGGTTACCCCACGGGCAGGGCTGTTTCATTGAGTTAGACAAGGCTGTGGTCCTAGTGTGATTGGATTGACTAGTTTTCTGTGAGTATGGTTTCAGTGTGACTGCTCTCTGATGCCCTCTTGCAATACCTACCATCTTACTTGGGTTTCTCTTACACTGGGCGTTGGGTATCTCTTCACAGCTGCTCCAGCAAAGCGCAGCCACTGTTCCTTACCTTGGATGAGGTGTATCTCCTCATTGACGCCCTTCCTGACCTTCAACGTGGGATGGCTCCTCTAGGCCCTCCTGCACAGGTGCAGCCACCACTCCTTGGATGTGGTGTTGCTTCTCCCGGATGTTGCTCCTGACCTCGGGCGTGGGGTGGCTCCTCTTGGCCATCACCCCTGAACTTGGACACGGGGTAGCTCCTCTCGGTTGCGCTTAGTGCTCGGTCGCTCTTTACAACCTCCAGCCATTCTTTTGATTCATTGTAATAACTAATTGGAGAGTATATAACTCCTTTGCTAACACTAGCAAGGGAGTACTGTTTCTGCCCTCTTGTTATGTCTATGTCAGAAGCTTCCTCTATCCCTTTTATACTTTAATAAAATTATTACAGAAAAGCTGTGAGCGATCAAGCCTCATCCCTGGCCCCGGATGGAATTCTTCTCCTCCAGAGGCCAAGAATCCCAGCCTCTTTTTGTGGTTCAGTAACCACCTTTCGTAAGCAAAGCAAAGCCAAGATATGTGTGCGTGCACACACACACACACACGCGCGCGCGCATGCACACACACGCACACACACACACACACGGTTTACGTATATTCTGATTCCAGAAAACTAATACACACATACACACAATGTTAGCTTTGATACTAGCTTACCAGCACCAAAAAAAGTTGAAAATTTGCTTTGTGTACTTGTCACTCAGTTGTGTCCTACTCTTTGCAACCCCGTGGACAGCAGCACACCAGGCTTCCCTGTCCATCACCAACTCGCAGAGCTTGCTCAAACTCATGCCCATTGAGTTGGTGATGCCATCCAACCATCTCATCCTCTGTCATCCCCTTCTCCTCCTGCCTTCAATCTTTCGCAGCATCAGGGTCTTTTCCAAAGAGTCAGTTCTTCACATCAGGTGGCCAAATTATTGGAGTTTCAGCTTCAACATCAGTCCTTCCAATGAATATTCAGGACATTTCCTTTAGGATGGACTGGTTGGATCTCCCTGCAGTCCAAGGGACTCTCAAAGAGTCTTCTCCAACACCACAGCTCAAAAGCATCAATTCTTTGGCGCTCAGCTTTCTTTATAGTTCAACTCTCACATCCATACATGACTATTGGAAAAACCATAGCCTTGACTAGATGGACCCTTGTTGGCAAATCATTGTGCTGTACACCTTAAACTTACAGTGCTGTATGTCAATTACATCTCAATAAAACTTAAAAAACAAAAAACGTAAAATATCCAGGAGGGATGGTGTAGTGGCAGTGAGGAGTGGAGGGGGTAAGAAGTAGTTAAATTGTGGATATATTTTGACTACCCACGTTACTTACTACACAGGGTTATCAAGAGGATCAACTGAGAAGGAATAGTTTGGAAATTATATTTTACATAAATGCTCCAGTCTCTACTAGAGTCAACATGTGTGATACTGCTCATTTAGAAATTCAATATTTGGTGGGAAGAGAATACAAATCCATTTTGATTAAACTGTAATTAGTGAACTATCTGATATTTAATGAACTTTACTAAATTGTGGAATCAAGTTATCTCAAGAACCTTTTCTAGGTGGTATCTAAAAAAGCCTGGTGCTAAGTCACTTCAGTTGTGTCTGACTCTGTGTGACCCCACAGACGGCAGCCCCCCAGGCTCCCCGTCCCTGGGATTCTCCAGGCAAGAACACTAGAGTAGGTTGCCATTTCCTTCTCCAATGCATGAAAGTGAAAAGTGAAAGTGAAGTCGCTCAATCGTGTCTGACCCTCAGCGACCCCATGGACTGCAGCCTTCCAGGCTCCTCTGTCAATGGGATTTTCCAGGCAGGAGTACAGGAGTGGGGTGCCATTGCCTTCTCCGCTAAAAAAGCCTACAGAACAGTTTATTATAACCAAAGCTGACTTTAAAAAAAGAGAGAGAGAGAGATAGGCATATACACTAATACAGTAGTGGAAAGGGAGTGAGAGATGCTATATATAAAAAAAGCCTTGCAAAACTGCATCCATGGGACCTGGGAAATCTACCACAAGACTTTCTAGAGCACAACACCATGACATGTGTTAACTTGAGGTAGATCCCAGCTCATCCGGAGCAGGAGCTTTCTAATACAAGATGCACCCTTTAATCACAAAACATGATGGTGCCTCCCTTTCACACTCAGTGAAACTCAGTATGCTTCCTTCCAGGCAGAACACAAGTGTCCCAATAGGGACAGAGTCTGGTACAAAGTGCCAATTTCCAGCAGTACCAGAGTCACTGAAATAGGAGCTAGGCTTTACTTCCTACCTTCTCCTATCAAGACTGCCACACTGTGTGGACTATTACTAACTCCCTCTCTGATGGGCCTTTCTGTTGGCTTTTGTTGTTAAAAGCAGATTTTACTCTAGGTGGTCAAACACTTGGTTGTAAGGTGAAGGGATTTCATGGAAATGGCAAAACTGCCACAAGGGTGGTAACATGTTTTACTGTAGCTATTAAGACACCAGAAAAGTATCAAGAGCTTTCAAATCCTACCACTGGAAGTGTGTTCTGTATACCAAAGCATCAGAAAGGAGGCAGAAATGCAAACTCTCAGGTTCCCAAACCTCCTGACTCAGACTCTTCAGGGTGGGAAGAAACTCCCTTAAGTGATTCTTAAACTTGCTTAAGTTTAAGAAGTACTGTTTACAACACAAATGGACTAGCCCTTAGATATACTAGGTGTGTGGTTAGTAAGAAAAAGCTAGTTATTTATTCTTTCCTATTTAAGAATTCAATTGTTGAGTGTGAAGGTTATTCTACTCTATCACCACAGTCCTTGATTAGCCCTCACTTCACATTTACAAATACAGAGTATTTATGTAATGTCTTACCTACCAGTGTGTCAGGAACCAGTAAGTCAGCAAAATAAAAAAAATGAGCTGCACAAATGCACACTATGAACAGAGATTCATAATTAACTTACATCAAGACAACATTAATGTTCAAATCATTTCACCCTACAAGAAAATATACACATTTGCCAGAAGCAATTCTGACATTTTACCAAGAATACATTTCAGATTAATTTCTAGGTAAGCAGTTAATATATGTGTATATACATAAACCTGTATGTGTACAGATATTCAATATATGCATATTTGTACGAACATATATGCAAACATACATATGCATACACACGTCAATACACATGCACATGTATACACAATTCTGGCCTGTAAACTCGCTAACTAGCCAACTGTCAAACATGGCTACATGGTCTCCTGAAAAGCAGAGGTGGCCAAGGCTTTATTTCCTCAAAGATAGCAATTCATTCAAGAGTAAACAATATTTCAAAAATAGGCAGAAAATCTGTTCTAAAACTATGAAAATGTATCTCACTCTCTGAACCATGGATCTCAAAACTAAGGAACCCTGCCCAGCAGTACCAGTCAAGACACCTGTCTACCTTATTCACAAAGACTCAGAGGACACTTACCAAACATGTGCTAAACAATTTTTTAAAAAAGAAAAAAATTAGAATTTGGGAAATAAAGGTTCAATAATTAAACCCCGAATGAACAAATCAATCATAGTTTTACACAGAAAATTAAGAATAAAGTGTCTCAATTTTATATTACTGTTTTTTAAAGGGGAAACAAGACAAGAACCCTTTTCATCTCATATTCAATTATCAGTAAATTCTTTAAAATACTCAGAACTCAAATGTTTATGACAGTGTGACTAATTATGGTCTATCTGAAGAGGAGCTCTTTAAAGTTTTTAACCATGATTTTCAGGAAGGTATTTCAAGTGCCACTTAAACTTTTAGAGAAGTGCTGACTACTTATGTACACTAACTATGAGTGCTCAGAGACAAAACTCCTACCCTATCTTCAAACTCTCTCACTGTCATTACCATCCTTTATTTGCTGTTCCTTCTTTCATGATCAGACTGAGAGAGGAAAACTCAGAAAATGCAATATTCCACTGTGCCTTTTAATTTTTCCTGTAAACCAAAATATGAAGGAGTGAAGGAAGAAGGAAATAGAACCCATTATTTCTTACTGCTAAAATTTGATAAGTATCTGTGATGGAAAAAAGAGAAGACGTCTATTTTAAAATTATTTTAATTTACAAATAGAAAACATCTTGGAAGAAAATGAAAGAAAAACATAAAACACACAGACAAATTTCTGCTCCAACAGCTTCTCAAATCCTCACTTATTCACCAATCCCCAAGATGAAAACTACTTTTCTAAAAAGGTATTCAGCCACCACTGTAAAAGAAAAAAAGATGGTCAATTTTGAGTATTAAAGATTTTAATAATAATAAATTAGAAATGCAATATGCTATAATTTTATGGAACCAGAATCAGTTATTTGAGAAACACATCTATATTACTCCAAAACAGCACAAAAGAGAAGAAACTGAACTTTAAAATTTTGGAACTGAAAAGGCCCTTACAGATGACGTGGCTATTGGAACAGGCTTCATCTGTTAAAACTCAGAATCCTCATTTGAAAAACATGCTTAACAGTGTAGCATAATGTCTTTCATAACAAGATGAAAAATATGAATTACATTACAGGACTGTTAGTTGAGAAGTTTTTCAATTTGATGTACAAACTGGTTCTCAACCACTGTATCTTACCCAAACCACTCAGAAACCTGGATTAATAACAACAAAAATTGCCTTCCCTATAGAAGAACGTCTAAGTTTCAACAGCATGAACATTAAAATAACATACTGAGATACATGTTTTAAAACTGTAATGTTAAGGAAAGAAGATAATTCCAGTACTAGATGAAAGTTCACTTGGAATTTTCTTTAACATCTTACTGAAAAACCTGTACAAACTATTTGGCCAACCCAAAAATACTCCTAAAAAAATAGCCCTGCATCTAAACTTTAACATAAAGTACTAAAGGCTTACTTCATTAAACTGTATTGCTTAAACTAAAATGCCCACAAGTATAGAAATCCTTTAAATTATAACCCTGTGGATATTAATTCTGACTGCTATAATTGTACAGAAGAGGGAAAAAAATATCTTAAGGAAAACAGAGTGATAATTCAGCCTAATGAAAGAGAAGTTTGTTTTATTCTTCACTTGCTATCATCTCAAAATGATTTTAATATGCTCTTTCAACAAGAAAAATGATTTCTTTCAGTTTTACAGTTGTCATGGCATATCATGAAAAGAGTAAGTTTTCTGATAGCTTTTTTCACAAAATGTTTTATTTGGCCCTCACTTTAATGTAAAAACTATCTAGAGAGATATAAACTTTTAACTCTTTATTTTGATATTTTTGTTACTAGAAGAATAGTTTTCTAAGCAACTGGCTTCCTAAAAGTCAGAGCTCAACTATCTCTAAGCAGTAAGATTTGCAAAAGATACAATGTGCCTGCTGTAGAAATTAGAATTAAGAGAAAGCAAATTTTTAACACTTGTTTCAAAAACCTGTTGGGAACATCTCAGTTTCAAAAAGGTGTACTGAGAGTGCCTCATCCTAAAAGATACTTTAGACCACAACTCATATAATGAAGTAAAAGATGTTCTAACATAAAATTAAGATAAATAACAATGCTGAACAGATTCAAAATTCAGAAGCTTCTATAAGGGAATCTAGCAAAAAGTAATTTAACAAGGGTAATGTTCCATTCTTAGGCTAAAAACAAACCACATCAAGTAAACCCAAGATAAAGGAAATTTATTTAGCAGTTATTTGTGAGAAACTGTTTGAAGACTTGAGTCTTTAGCAAGAAAATATCCACAATAGGCAATGGAGTCTGGGTACTGGATTTTTAAGAGGGCTAATGAAATGCAAACTGGAGTCTGAAGTGAGGCCTGTGACTCAGAATGAGTAATGGCCTGTACAGTGGTTAAGAACTGAGGCTCTGGAACCTGGATTTCACAGGCTGCTCTACCACTTACAGGCATGCAATGTACTTACTCTCCATGCCTCAGTTTCTTCACCTATAAAATGGGTATAACACTGCTAATCTCACACAACTGTCATGAGAATTAAAAAGGTCAACTCACACTAAGCTGTGTGTCCTCAGCACACATCAAGTGCATAATGGTAACAATTATTACTACCATTATGATCACTGGAAAAAGGTTAAGAACCTTACATTGTTCACTTAATTCAATACTTACTCAAGTGCTTTCAATATGCACAAGAGAATACCGTACTAGGTTCTGTAGTACATATATATACACACATATCTACAATATACACATATATATACACATATGCATGAATATATAGTCATATATTAGTATTACATTATCAATTAAATAATTCTGTAAGTTACACCTGTTTGACAACGGGCTAGGAAGCTGCATAGCAGAAGCACTGCGCTGACATCACAGACTACCCACTCTTTTTACTGATTAGGTAAGGGCTGTAGCCCAAAGTCACTGAGGCTCAGCTTTCCTAATTCTACTTGAGGATTTGCTCCATGATTCCAAAATTCCAAAAATGGCTTTGCTCACTAGGAATATAGCAGAGATTTCTGAACTGATGGAAGAGATTTGAGATACTTGGTCCTTTCCAGGTCTAACTGTTTGTGATCCTTTGTGGCATGTCTGCATAACAGCTATGAAAACCTACTTAAGAAATCCACCTGACCATGCTCATTCAGTCACGTGTCATTTAAAAGACAACTTCCACAAGCATCCATAGTAAAATATCCAGTACTTAAGAGATTTACAGTTTACAAAACATCTCCACCTTATAAAATAAGCCTAAAAGGCTTATCTCATGATTAAATATCTAAATGACAGGTAAGGCTCAGAGACCAAGCAAATACAAAATCACAGAGCAAGTTAAGTACTACAACAGATACTAAGTCTTTACACCAACAAAACTGCCTAAAGCTGACTGCTCTAACTGCACACTGCCACAAGGTGTCCCGACTCATGAGTGCTTAATGAATCTAAAAAGCAAAAGCATTTAGAAAAGAATAAAGCAATTCCAGTGTTTTTCAGTTTTTTTCTCCTCCTAATATACTAAAGTGTATTAGTATCAGTGTCTCATTACATTAACCACAACTTCCATTTAGGTTTGAAAATTGTTTTTTAGGGTTTTACATGACTTAAGTCACTTATCTTTTCTATAGCCCTAGTCAGGAACTATTATCCCTATTGAATAAACTGGGTACAAAGGAGCTAAGCTGCCCAAAGTTATGACAGCTATTAAGTAACAAGAAAAATCTGAACATAGGCAACCTGGTTTAGGTTTGAACTCTACTACTATAGTGATCTTCAGATGGGGACTATTTCCTCTGCAACTTAATGTTGACAAGTTAATGTACTGCACAGAGAACTTGGATTTGAATACTGGTTCTATCACTGAATACTTGTTTTGTCTCATACTGAGTACCTTTAACTAGCTTCCTCAATCCTTTAAAATTTTACTTATTAAAAAATGAGTGCCTATCTCACAGAATAGCTTTAAAAATTATGTAATATATAGTTACTTCGAATTATCTGGTACTCAGTAAATAGCAGTCGATTCTACGAACATTAACACTATATATTAACCAAATAGCAGACTGTCAACTCAAATGGTCTGCATTTTCATTTTATCCTTGATAGTGTCTGTTTTAAAAAGTTTACTTACACAATGATGTTATTAATAGGAATATGGATCAATTTCACAAAAAAGCCAATGAATCCCATTATAGCGAATCCTATTGCTGTTGCCATGGCAATCTTCTGGAATTCTGGATTTAGAAACACAAAATTTATATTACTTTTTGAACTGTCACTGCAAATAAAGGGGAAAAAATTAGCACTGACATAAATAAACTTACTGGTATATACTTCTCCTGATAATAAGTATGCAATATTTTTTTAAAAAACATGACATATTAATAGTAAATAAAATATGACAAATTTTTAATTTTCCTGTTTTACTTATATTTAAGGAAATATAAAAATGAAGTGCATGTTCATGCTAGTGAATCCATCAATAAGCAGAGAAATATTTATCTTCCTAGCAAATGACCAGAATACCAAAAAGGAAACATGAATACACAGTATTTGCCTTAAAAATTTTTTTAACATTGATAAAAATATCAACTATAAAAACACAGAATGTAATTTTTTATAAACAATAGGCCCACTGTCTTTGATATTATCATGAAGCCAAAAAACAAGGCTTGAAAAACCGAATGGGGTCAAACACAGTTTTATGTAAAGGTTCAGACCCTGTAATGTTTCCATTTAACACTACTTCCTCAGGGAAGCTCTCCCTGCTGGTTAGCTTGGTTAGTCCTCCTATCATATACTGGTAGACCTTCCTCTATCTACCTTACATAATACCACAGCAGTAACTAAAAACTATAATTGTCATTATTTGTTTATGACTGTCTTTCCTCAAAGATTCTAAGCTCCATAAGAGCAAGGACCATTCCCTATTACATATTTTTATATATCATGCTATATATGTAATATAATATGTAATATTATATTGTCTATTATATTCCCAGTCCTAACTCAGGCAGCAGTCAAAAAAAAAAGAGCAGAAATAGACAAATTCTAGTGCATCTTTTAACACATGAATTATGATAAATAAGAAACTTCCTAGGTTGGTACCAACTATGCTGTTGATTTCATTATAAGGCCTTTTTTGTTTGGGAGAGGTTTAGGGGAAGAGTGACATAGCATGAAGAGTTTCAAAAGACTTTTCAGAGAGGAAACGTGAAAGATACGGAAAACTCTATAGAGTCATTACATATGACCAAGGCAAAAGCAATATGGAAAATAAGGCTGTAACAAATAACCCCTTATAAGCCTGGAAAACACATAAAAAAGAAAAATCTTTAAGGGATGCACAAAGTATTCAAAATGTAGCAAAAACTGACAATTTCAAGAAACAATAAAGCAAAAATAAATCAATAAAAGTGATGAAAGAAGTACAACAGTTATTAAACAGGACATTAATACAGGGCTTAGAGAATGCAAAAAATTATTTTTCTTTTCTTTCATTCCAAAGCTATTACCTTTTCTATCAGGTTTGGTGCATCTTTTAACCAGCCGAATTGAGTCTTTCACAAACTGCCGACTTGGCTCAACGAACTGCATTACCTGATCCATGATGTCTGTTCAAAAACCAAAAAGGAAAAAAAAGATAATCACTGGTGTTACTATATAGCAAGGACTAAAATATAAATGAGATCATCCTGATATGGATGGGTGGATTTCATCTCATTAAAAAAAAAAAATTACAGACTCCAAGAGTAAATCAACACTATTTTTTCTAATCTCCAGAAAACTATCAAAACAAAGGCAGTAAAAAAACACAGGTCTTGCCCCTGTTCTCAATGATCAAGGCGCATGCTCTTAATATAAAAGGGCACTCACTTCTAAAGGCTAAGCACCTGATAATACATCCACTCCTTACACACCCTGCAGTCCTCTCACTGTTCCAGTTAAGGAATCAACAGTGCTGAGATGCTACTAAGCATTTTCTATACTTTAAATTCCCGGGACACCAGTGTCTAGCGCAGTGAGTGCCAATTGGGATGCTTCAAGAGCCCAGAGTAGAGGCAAATGTGGACTTCAATCTGATTGTTCTCAATCTATACAATTTTTAAAACCACAAAACCTGGCTAAACAAAGATTCAGATTTTCAGAAGCTATTTAGCTAAATTCTAAATCTTTAGCTTTGGGCACACCTTTTAAGGAAAACAGCTATACATTTTATCAACAGGTTCTTC